>CAJHQP010003201.1:0-71301 GCA_905132765.1 Moricandia arvensis | reverse complement strand
ATTCTTATGACATGAATTGCCCTCTCCTTTCAAAGCTAAGCCAATTACTTGGAAACCAAAAAAAGGAAATACTTACAACTAATACTTGGTAACACACATTTTGATACAGTTTCATCTGCTTCTTGTCTTTAATTTCAAGATACTAAGATAAAAGTTCCAACGATTTCAAAGAACCGAGTAACAAAACAAAATACGAGAAATACTTCAGGCAAACATAATAAGGATCACTAACATTGTTCTTGATTGAACCACACAGTTGCTAATCTAGCCTTTGCTGGAAACAATAAAACATGTTTTCTTATTAAGCAAGGTTAATGTGAATAGATGGATGCGTCCAGATTCAAGGCCATTCAGTCACAATCTTCGTTAAACAGCCCCAACATGGTGATGGTGGTGGTGATGTTTGTGATGGTGATGCCTGTGGCTGCAATATTCCTTGACATAACTCCTGCAACAGCTTTTACCAGTGTGACGCTTCTCTCTTTCCCTACACTTAGATCCACAAGCCTCTGGAGTCTTCACTTTGCAACAAATCTCTATCTTCTTCACTTGCAACTCAGATAAGACCAGATCAGTAGGACTAGTGCAGAAGCTTTGGCTAAAAGCTTTCACTATCTCTCGCTCTTTGCTACCACACTCCACCACATTTGCCAAACTAGAAGACCCTTCTTGCCTCAAACCAGTTCCACAGCAAAGAGACTTGATGACAGGCTTCTCATGACAGGTTTGTGTCACTTCCTCCTTGTTTCCACAGCATCCTGAGGGAAGAGTTATTTCCCCGGTTTGTTTTTCATCACCGCAGCAATCAGACTTGCAATGTCCTTCATTCTTTATCTGTAAGCCTTTCTCAAGATCAAGTTCCTCTTTCACTTCTCCTTCTGCGTTTCCACAACAAGCCAACTTGAGATCACAACTTACACCAGCGTCCAGACATGCCTTCTCATGGCAGCTTTGTTCCACTTCCTCATTGTTTCCACAGCATCCCGAGGAGCAATCAGAGCCGTCTGTCTCTTTCTCACATGCCAGAGTTATTTCTCCGGTTTGGTTTTCATCACCACAGCAATCATACTTGCAATGTCCTTCCTTCTCTATCTTAAGATCAAATTGGTCTTTCACTTCTTCTCCTTCTCCTTCTAGACCTGTCTTCTCATGGTAGCTTTGTTTCTCTGTGGTCTTGTTCTCGCAGCATCCTAAGGAACAATCCAGACTTTCTGTATCTTCCTCAGAAGCCAGAGTTATTTCCTCAGTTTGTTTTCTTTCATAACTGCAGCAACCAGACTTGGATTGTCTTTCATTCTTTACCTGCTGGCCCTTCTCAACATCAGATTGCTCTCCGACTTCTCTTTCTGTCTCTCCACAACAAACCAACTTGGAATCACAACTTACACCAGTTTCTATGTCTAGACATGTCTTCTCATGGCAGCTTTGTTTCACTGTCTCGGTTTTCTCGCAGCTTCCTGAGTTGTAGTCCACATTGTATGCCACAAGTTTAGCTTCAGCAGTTTCCGTAGCCATCTCTTTAGTGCCACAGCAGCTTGATTTGCAGGTTTCACCAGCCTTTTTATGAATACCTTTCTCCAAATCAATCAACTGTTGGTTAAGAATCTGCATCTCAACATTTCTCTCTGCTTTCTCTTTCTCCTCACAACAACTCTTTGCCACTATTTCCTTTAGCTTCACTTGTTTCTTAGCACAACAACCTGAACCACCTTTTATCTTCAGGTCTTTGTTGACATGGGTAGACTTCCTGCATGAGTTCAATGAAGCCATATCTCTCTCTAGTATCTTACTTTTCTCACCGCAACAGACATCTTTCACAAGCAGCTTGTCTTGCTGCTTATCACCACAACAACCAGAGTGTCTATGGTCAGAATTGGATTTACTACTTGGTTTCACCATCATAACCTTCTCTTGTTTTTTCTTATCACCACAGCATCCTGAGTTGCATTGACCACTCTTTGATAACAAGCCTGCTTCTAAGTCCAGCTCTTCCTCTGCATCCCCTTCAAGTTTCTTACCATTCAACACAGATGTAGAAGTCCTGTAACACTTTTTATTCTTGGTTTTATCCTTTTCTCGCAGCAACAACATACTGTTGAGAATCACTAGCAGACAAGTCCCTACATCAGCTAGTACTGCAGCCCAAATCAAAGGATGACCACAAAATGCCAAAATCAGTATTCCTACTTTCAAAGTGATTGATATGAACAGGTTTTCAACAACTTTGCGTCGAGCTCTTCTCGCTAGCCTTATCGCCTGTGGTATCCTTCTGATATCATTTGACATCAAAATGATATGACCAGTCTGTGTTGCAAGCGCAGAGCCAGATATCCCCATGGAGATACCAATATCAGCTGTAGCTAAGGCTGGTGCATCATTCACACCGTCTCCTACCATAGCTGTTCGACCTTCTTTCTTAAACTCTAGTATAATTTTGGATTTGTCTTCTGGAAGAAGTTCTCCATGCACAACATCCAGAGCATTTCCTAACTGTTTCATAAAAAAAACATATCAAGGCTTATAATCATGTATTAAGAGAGTTGTTTCTAGAGTCTCTCACCTGTTCTTGAGCATGCATTGCTGATTCTTGATTATCTCCTGTTAGCATTGCTGTTTTGATTCCAAGATCTTTCAGTTCCTTCATTGCTTGCGCTACACCAGATCTACAAGCATCAGAAAGATTGAAAACTCCAGCTAGTCTTTCACCTACATAGACATATCCAACAGTCTTTCCTCCTTTTGCATCAACCTCAATCTCTGGAGCTGAAAAGAAAGAACAGTCAACTGAATTAGACTCAACAAAACCTCAAAATACACCATTGATGTTTGAAGCTTTACCTGTTGAACAACTAGCTCGTGAAGCAATCCTTTTGTTTCCAATGTAGATATCATTCCCATCAATCTTCCCATAGATTCCTTCACCTGGAAAGTTCTGGTAACACTCAACTTCTTCAGTCCTAGGCTCAACATTAACAGATCTTGCATAGTCCACAATCGTTGCTGCCATTGGATGACTTGATTTGCTTTCAACACTTGATACCCTGAAACATTGATAACCAGATATTCTCATCTCAGTCATAAGTTATCTCGTCAAAATAGTTTTGTTGGTGTTTCTTTTTTACCAGTAAAGCAAGTTGTGTAGGCTTATATCTCTAGAGAGTGATCTGAACTCAATGACAATGAACTCTCCTCTGGTAATAGTCCCGGTTTTGTCGAATGCAGTGATCTTTATCTTTGAGAGAGTGTCCAGATAATCAGCACTTTTGATAAGAAGCCCTGAAGTAGCCGCTTTAGTAAGCGCACAGAAAGTAGCAACTGGTGTGGAGAGGATAAGACCACAGGGACAAGCACTGACTAACACAACAAGTGCTAAGTGGAACCAATGGTTGAGGTTGTGTACTTTCATTATAGCTGGAACAACCGCAAAGCCAGCTGATACTATGATGATTGCTGAAACAAACATGAAACACAGAGTCTCATGAATCAAGAACATAAAGAATACCTGAAAAACAAGTTCTGGTTATGTCTTTTCTTACCTGGAGTATAGAACTGAGAACATTTGTCTATTAGTCTTTGAGATTTGGTTTTGCTGCTCTGAGCTTCTTCCACCAGCTTAGCCATCTTGGCAACCACACAATCACTGGCTAAAGAAGTTGTTTTCACACTTACATAACCTGAAAAAAAAACACACTGGAGAAAGATCAAAAGAGTGAAAGATACAAAGAAAATACTAAAGCTTGGAGCTCTTGTAAGAGGGTTACATTACCATTTAGATTGATGGTTCCAGCCCAAACCGTAGAATCTCTCTGTTTAGGAACAGGATATGCTTCACCCGTTAAGGTTTTCTCGTCTACTTCACAGTTTCCATCCACCACAATCCCATCAATAGGTATGGTTTCACCGGCTTTGACTGCTACAATTGTGTTAACCTTAACCTCATCTACTTCAACTTCTTCTCCAGTTTCTGCTATTATTGCCTTCTGTGGAGCTAAGCTCATCAGTGACTGCATTACCGCAGTTGCCTGAGATTTTAAATGTTATAATCATTATCTCAGCTTTCTCAAATTAATAGTCTATTACAATCTCAACTTCAGATCATCCATTAGAAAATGCAAAGATGTTCCCAGTTGTTTAATTAACACAATAGATGAGTATTAGTAGTTGACAAACCTTGTAACTAGCTCTTGTTTCAAGCCATTCGGCTATGGTGAATAAGAACACAACTGCTGCAGCCTCCATGTAATCTTGCATTGCAAGTGTTGCTGCCACTGTTTGATGAGATTGGTTTGATCATTTATTAGCGAATACTATAGAAGGTTGACAATAAGTATTGCATTTTTCAAACGAGCAAAAAATTAAGATTTTCACAAAAAGATTTTAATATTGTAATTCACAAACTTGGTTAATATGGTATGATTTTTCTTGGTTAACCGGGTCTCCTAAACCGAAATTCCAACATAAAAGTAACTTTATAATCAGTCAATGGCTATGTCAAATTAATTTCTTCGCTTTTGATGATCTTTTTCCTCAATTATTTCCTTTTCACGGGTTTAAATTAAAAGTTGTTTTTTTTCCATTTTGAGTCGTAGAAGATAAGCCAATAAAAACCCACACGTAAATGCTATTTCTTGAAAATTATAAAAATGAATAATTAACAGAACAACAATCAACTCAATCCTTTACTTTTGTAGAAAATAAACCAAAAATAATTCATTTTCCCAAAGAGACAATTTAAAGAAACTCGATCACTAAACAATTTAATTGGTTTCCTCAAGCGTTTTAAATACAATTTCAAAGTTATATAAATAAAATAATATTTTTAAACTACATTTTGAAACATAAATGTTTTTAAATTTTCCAATTAGTTTTTGAAAATGAAAAATATTTGTTATGAAAATGCGTTTAAACTCTCTGAAATATTCTTTTGGAAAACTATCTTTTACTTTTTTTGTTACATATAAAAAAGTTTTTATGTAAATTTCCTTTTCATGTAGAAAGACAACGTATATTTAATTATATAAAATAAATATATACATATATTGCCAACATGCAAACATTTTTTTTTCTTTATCAAAAAAAAAACATGCAAACATATTTTTTTCTTTATCAAAAAAAAAACATGCAAACGTGTATATATCTTGTTGAATCATCAAATAACTTCGGATTGTACTTTTAGTGAAAAATGTACATTTTGTAAAGATAAATGAGAAGGCGTATCGTTTTTATCCATTTTTACAAGTCCTTAAATTTATGCATTGTTTTTCCTACCAACTTTCTAAGTTAATCACATGTTCACTTCACCTATACCCAAAGAACATCTTGTATCTTTCTATATCCTATTACTATACAACAAAAATATCAAATGCTACGTTTCTAATATTGGAGTTCTATAAAGTAACGTTAGACATATATTTGTACGTGTTTTGATATTTGATATTTCACATATGTATCATACTAATTACAGTATTAAGGAAAAATAAATGAAAACTTTTCTAAAATGTTTCATGAAGTGCTAGGTTTGTGGGAAAGCAATATATTCTTTTTAATAAGCTTTTTTAGAGTACCATTAAAGGCTAAAGACTCGTTAGTCTTACGAAAATTGTAGGGGAGATTATCAAAAATATTATTTTTCTTGTACCCCTTTTCAAAAATACTTTAATCACTTTTATTTTTGTTTTTTAAGAGGAAAAAACACACTTATAACTCTTGAGTTAATTAATCTAACACTTAGGATTTAAAGTTAAGAGGTGGGGTAAGGTGTGGTAGGGTTTAGGAATGTAAAATTTAGGATTCTAATTAATTTTTTAGTGTAGGGTGGGGTAAGGTTTAGGAATGTAAAATTTAGGATTTTAATTATTTTTTTAAAAAAATTGTCTCTTAAAGAATGATATTTTTGAAAATGTTACTTTAATGAATGTAAAAATGAAAAGTGGTAAATTTGAAATTTTCTCGCATTATAGTCTATTAATAGGGCCTTATTACTTTTTGTATGACCAGAATTTGCTAAGTAATTTTATGTTTTACATTTTTATCATTACTACATATCTTGACTATGCGGTAAAAAAAATATTTAATAAAAATGGAAAGTAGTGTTACCGGTTATAATGACTAGGATGTTGATGTCGACCCTATGCCTTCTTATAGAAGCAACGACTTTTGCAAGAATCGGATAAATACCAGCGGCGACGGCTGCGACGGCGAACCAACGAAGAGGCGGGTACACAAACTTCAAGAAGGAGAGAAGGAGGAGTATGCCGGAAACCACCGCGAAAGGGCTTGGCCATTTATTCTTGAAATTGGTTTTTCCGTCTACTTTCACATTTGCTTCTAACTGAGCTTGGTTCAAGGCCTTAGCTGCACCATAATGTCGTTTGAAACAAAATCATTAGAGAACCAAAATGTGAGAAAAAACTGTTTAAGAAATTAATAATTTCGTGAGGGTAACAAATTATTTTTACGTAACGAGTATGATCCACTACCAGTAAAATATTCTATTAGAAAGATTTGGCAAATATCTCGACATGCTTTTCGAAAAGAAAAATAAAATCTGCATGTTTTTGGAAAATAAAATCCGTTTATGATGTCAGTTAGATATTGTTTACTATACACGTGACATCTAGTAATGTATATGTGAACTATATATGTTACATCCACAAAAGCTCTGCACAGAATTGTAAATTTTTCAATTTTAATTTTAAATACCGTCTAAAAATTAGTATTAGATGAACGAAATTCACAATTGCTGGTTAATATCAGTTGGACGTATTTCTCGGAAAAAATGTAAACAGAAAATCAATATTTTTAGTAACGGTTTATTTATTGTTCGAAAAAAGAAGACTTTTGATTCGTTTTTACCATATAGCTTGAAAGTAGACTAGCCCTATATTAAATAACACAAGCTTCTCCACCTAAATGCCTATAAATCAATGACATTTTTTAATTGTTATTTGTTTAGTTTCAGTTTCTAAAATGATTTATAATTTTTTTTGATTATTAAACTTCTTATTAAGTGATAATTACTAAAACAATATCCAAAATTTTATTAATAAATTCTAAGAACTGTTATTTAAATAGAATAACTCATACAATTATGATAAGTAGTTATAACAATTATTTGCAAAGAAAAAAAAATCGATTAAATGAAAGAGGTTTTTGAGGAGAAACCCAAATTATCGGGGTTTTAGTTTATCATCAGAATTGGTAAACGTTACCTAAAATCTGAATTTCCTAGTTTTAAGGATAATCAGTTTTTTAAAACTTTAATTGATTTGGTAAAAGCTTCCAAAACGTTTAATAAATATCTTCAAAGGTAATAATATTTTATGGTAGAATTGTTGATTTTCACATTCAAGATAGTAGTGACCAAAAACTGGCGTTTGCGTATCAAACCACTCACGCATTTTACCAAAAAAAAAAACCACTCACGTAAAACCAACTTTAGAACCAGAAAATGAAGTGAATTATTTCGTGTAAAGTGATTACTTTATGCTTTTAATCATATTTTTGTTATAACAAAAAATATTATAAGAGCAAATAAAATGATTATAATAAACTTTACCAATTTGGAACGGAGAGATGAGGAGGCTGTCATGGACAACGATCACGGTTCTAGACGGGACGATGACGGAATATTCCTTAACGCCGTCGAGAGACTTGAGAATATTCTCGACCAGAGGAACCTCCGATGTACAGCAGATTCCCAAAACATCGAAGTAACTCTTCTGCCACTTCTTTGTCTTTTTCTCTTCTTCTTTGTTCTTGTCCTCGTTCTGTAACTCCATTTCTGTTTCAAAAATATTGTTTTATGGTTTTACGAATCTTTAAAACGAAATTATAAACAAAGGACTAATCACATCGCAAAAAAAAGACTATTAATGGCTACTTTTCACTCTTTTTGAGGAGGAGAAAAAGAAGAAAGCAAAAAACTTTTAGCAAGGATGCATTATTGGCATGTAACGTATTGTGTTTTTCTTATTAAACTGTTTACTTTCTAGAAAAAAATGAAAAATGAAAGGCTAGATCATGCAAAAAAAAAAAAATCATCAATCTCTCGTTTTTTTTTAAAGTTCGAATTACGAAAATAATAAATTAAGTGGAGGAAGAAGAATCAGATCTGTTCTAGATCACTTGTCATGAACTAAAAATGTGATGAATCAAGAAGAGAGAATATACCGCAGAACAGAGCTGATAGCAAAGAGACGAGGGCGAGAGGAAAGACCGGACCGGTTTCCTGATATTTGAGTTGAGAAGCTCTAGAATGATACTTGCTGATATATATATAGGCAGATGAGTAAGAATGTTAGCTGAAACTATTTGGTTGGTTTTTAAAGTTATTGGTTTAATTTCCTACTAAAATATAGTGGATTATTTGACTATGAATTCCTTTTTAATGAATTTATTAGATGATTATTCATGCGCATACACTTCACAATTTATATATTAATAATATTTGAATGATAACTTTGATTGTTCAATCATCCTGTCATAAGTTTCTAAATGTATAGTCATACACCGTCAATATAAGGATGATGAGTAGAGTCATGTTTGTTCATATTTTGTTATTTTAAAACTTATTTAATTTACATTGAGATTCAATGATATCATCCGGATGTTAAAATTCATTTTTTTCACTTCGATATGAAGAGTCATATTTTTGAAGAGATATGATCAAATAACATTTGAGATCCGCGCTTGCGCAGAATAAACATTAATATGTATATAAATTATTTATGCATACTATTATTTATTTTATGTTCATTTACGTATTATGCAAATAATAAATATATAAAATAATTAAGAAGCGAATAACTATTACGTATATAATTAAATTAGAGTAAACACATAAATAACAACAATCCATTTTTTATTTATTTTTTGTTGGTACAAAATTCAAAAAATCATTTAATAATAATAAAATCACAATTTAAAATAAACTAGAGACATATTTTTTGAGTCTTTAATTTGACCATGTTTAATATGAAGTTTTTTCTTGTTACTTATGGCTTAGATTTTCGAGTCCATGGACTAAATACGAGACATATTTTTAAGTCTTTAACTAGATTTTAACCCGCACACCCGTGCGGATATTTTTCTATTTTATAAATGTATTTGATATTATTACAAATATTTTAATTATATAATTTTTAATTTAGTGTTATATATTGTGTAACTCTATAAATTTTTTTTTATATTTCTTCTTCAACATTATTAATATATAGTGATTTGTTTAAAATATTTTAATTTGTTATTAATTTTTATTACTTACTAATATATTTTTGAGTTAGATACAATAAAATAACTATATGAAATAATCAAATAAAGAATCTCTTTCAAAATATATTTTTTTCTTTAATTTATACATTTTTCATATAATATATTTTAAATTTTATTTATTTATATTATTTAAAAGAAATCTATTTAATATGTATAAGAAAATATACTTTAACATATATCATTTTAGTGTTTTACGGAATTTACAAGTAAAAACACTGTTTTGTTTAAATAATATAAATATATTTTTTAGTAAATTTTATACATAGTAGTATCTATCATATTATTTTATTAAAATTTATTGATATATGATATTTTTTGGATGTTATGATATTAAGTTTTATTTTAAAAAATTAAGACTTCATTGCTTTAATTTTTACAGCATATTCAATAGTTTTTTTGTGGTGCATTTCAAAACTTTATTCTTCATTATCCATGATTTTATCTTTTGTAGATTTTGCAATGTTATTATTTTGTGTGTAAATATTTATTTTCAAAATTTTATATTTGTCAAAAAAACTTTAGAAAATTACACAACTATTTTGAGTTTGGAACATCAAATTAATTTTGCATTTTTTGTTACTATATCTAATCTATTATTTTATACATAAGATATTTGAAGTTTGGTACTATTTAAAAGAAAATTCACAACATATTTTTTATAACTAAAACTAAAATGAATATTAAATTAAAATTTGATTTGTCATTAATATTTAAATTGAGTTGCTAAAATACCATAGTTTTCTATTGACATTTTTTTTAAAAATAGTATATGAATTAAATTTTATTATATATTATTATATTTTGTATACAAACATTTTAAACAATATATTGTTGAGAGTTTCAATATAAATAAAAAAATTGTAGATATATAAGTTTAACATATGTTAATACATTTATTTTGTATAAAGCTATTATATATTTTATGAATTTTAGCCTATTTTAATGATGAATGATGATTTATTTAAATAAAAAACTATACAATTTAAAATTTGTTAATTTACCTATTTAATATAATTTCATCATATTTAATTCATGTAACACTTCTATTTTCATATAATCCACAATATATTTATAGAATTTATAAAAAATAGTAGACTTTTTATTTTCTTGTTTATAATAAAATTTTAGTTAACATTGATTTATAATAATGTTATATAACTAATTACGAAATTTATTAATGTATTATTTTATAAAAATATTTAAATTCTTAAGTAAGATTTTGTTAGATTCTTTCTCAACAGATTTTGTTATAGTTAAAAAATAAAATTCAAATATTTGGTTAATTTATTATTAATAAAAATAATTAAATATGTCATATTAACTAATTTTTGAAATGGTCTAATTACTATTTGTTAATAGTAGATAAAATTTTAAAATTTGTTAATTTACCTATTTAATATAATTTTACCATATTTAACTAATGTAACACTGCTATTTTTATATAATAAAGAATATATTTATAGAATTTATTAAAAATAATGTGGAATTTTATTTTCCTGTTTTATAATAAAAACTTAGTTAAAATTGATTTATAATAATATTATATTAGTAATCACGAAATTTATTAATGTATAATTTTATAAAAATATTTAAATTTTTAAGTAAGATTTTCTTAGATTCTTTCTCAACAGATTTTATTATAATTAGAAAAAGAAAAATTTTAGTTGGTTTATTATTAATGTAGATAATCAAATATGTCATATTAACTAATTTTTGAAATGGTCCAACTATGACTTGTTAATATTAGATTTAAAATAGGACTCTGTTTTAATATAATAGATTGTGATACCAAATTTATATACCCAAAATATTCGGTGGGTGTTGCACACGTTTTAGAAGGATTGAAAATTTTGTTATCAAATTATAAATATGGTATAATGAGTTGAGGAATATTCTGGAAAAAAAATTGGTTCCTAATTGATTGATTATCAAAATCGTGATTATTTAAAAAATCTATTATATCTAATATCTAATATATTTAAATTCAAAATCTTATAGGTTCAAAAACTAGACTATTTTATTTGGTTCCTAATTGATGATTATCAAAATTGTGATTGTTCAAAAAATCTATTTTATCTAATATCTAATATTATTAAATCAAAAGTCAACTATTTGATACTTCAAAGATTGTGTATTCCGACATTTTATAAATTAAATATAATTTATATATTTATGTTAATATCATTTAGAAATCAAGTATTTCTTATATCGTAGGGGGAAATGATTAGAATAAAGGACGGATATGTATCATCAATAAATTGTTACAAAAAAATTAGGAAGATATGCATTAAAAATATATGGAAATCATGCATATTTGTTCAACGGTTTGCAATATTGGGTATATTTGAGTATGAAATTATTCGATATTTCTATTTTCCAACTGAAACATGTGCAACTGATCATAATATTTCTTATATTCGTGTACCTGTATATTTTTAGATTTTTAATTATTATTCTAAGCGGAGATCAATATTTAATACATGTTTTTTTGAAAATTAAACTCTCAAAACTTTTATATTTTATTAACATAAATAAAATAATATTATATTTATAGATAGTTTTATATAACATACACAGATACACTATATATTTCGAGATTGTTATTTTCACGACAAAGAAATAACAACCCATTGAAATTAATTAATTTAAATATATTATCTTAAATGATATTAGAAGAATCTGTAAATAAGAAAGAAATGAGATAACTAAATGTGTAAATAGAAGAAAATATTTAATCTGCTATCCTTGGTTCCAAACATTCTTCATTTAGTATACTATCTATGTTTCCAAACATTCCAATTTTATACTTGAGTTTTAATAATATACATGTTAGTTAATAGATAAGTCACGATATTTTTCAATAAGTCCAAAAAGAAATATGCCAAGGTAACTTTCAAATATGACTCTTTTTTAATATATTAGATTTGATCATGTTTGATATGATTTTTTTCCTGTTAATTATGGTCTAGATTTTACTTATTTAATTTTTTGATTTATGATTTTCTATAACTCTAGAGAAAATAATCTCAAAAAGAACTTTTCAAGTTGGATAATCAATAGATGAGAGTCGATATATTTAAGGTTAATTGAAATAGTGATGAGCTTTAAGTTAACAAGTCTAATAAACATAAGAAAACAACAAATACAGCTGAATATGTATATGCATGACCCTAAATTAAGGGTTTGACGTAACTTTTTAGATAATTTTATACTGAGGGATACTTTGGAGAAATCGTCTTTAGTGTCCTTCTAAATAAAACAAAATGTTTAAATATCCTTGTTATATTATTAGTTTTGTTTTGATTTAGTTTTTCTTCATCAAGATAGATTTACAGACTCGTAGATTTTATAAACTAAGTTGGTAACTCCCCATCCATGTGAACGATAAAAGACGATTGTTTCCTGGCACTGCGCGCAATACTATCCGCCTTTAAATTTTGTGTTCGTGGTACATGAACGATCTTAGAGCTGTGGAAATTCTCCTTCAGTTGTTTAATGTCCTCCAGGTAGCTTGCAAAAGCTGGCCATTCTTCTGGTTCCGACACTATCTTCACCAATTGAGAACAATCCGTTGCAAAAGTTACTTGAAACTGTTGCAAGTTCCTCATACACTCCATTTCTCAAATTAAAGCTTCCACTTCCGCATGAGAAGGGATAAATTAGCCCTAGTGTTCCTTGCTCCCATTAACCCATCGAAACCTTCAAGAGTACTATACCATCCTTGTCCAGAGAAAGACTCCTTCTCTTTCCATGAGGCATCTGTAAAACACCATCTTCCTAGGATATTGGTTGGTAATTTTTCCAATGAATCCTTATTTTAAGACCCATTTTGTGTGGTCAACACTTGTGCGTCGTTCCAAACTAGAGATTACGTTTCTGCTACTTTCAGAGTTTCTCTGGGATCCATGCCAATGTTGCTAAACACTTTTTTATTTCTCACTTTTCAAATGTACCAAAGTATCCATGCATACTGATGATTCTCCATTTGTGGAGATACTCTCCAGAATAGGTGATCCATATTCACAAAAAGTGACTGGTTCGGAATGTGTCTGAATTCGATAGGATTTTTGAAAGGGTTCATACTTGTATTTCCGGTAGACATTCAAAAAAGACATGATTTATGGATTCCTCTACTGCCCCACATCTATCGTAGAGAATATCTCCCTGCATTCCCCGTGATTTTAAGTTTTTCTTAACTGCCAGACATCCTAATATCAATTGCCATAGAAAGTATTTCATCTTCGTCGGACATTTAATTTTCCAACAAAACTCTTTTAAAGCATTCACTGAGGGACCGATAAGTGCTGCCTCTTTAACCAAATCCGGATAGATCCGTTCGACTTGATAACCAGATTTAACCAAATATTTTCCATTCTTCTTGAAGTGCCAGCCGTCAGCATCTGGCATCACGGTTCTGCTTAAAAGGATACTCTCGATTATTTGTGCATCTATGGGGTCCACCAATGTCCGGATAACCTGAGAGTTCCAAGTACGCGATTGAGGGTTGATGAGAGAATCCACTGTGAGGTCGGGATAGAAATTTGAGAAGTTACTTTGTGCTGGTCTCGGGCAGGGGGATGGGAGCCAGGGGTCATTCCATACTGAGATAGATGATCATGATCCCCAAATCAGAGATCTAGCTTAGACAAGGCTCGGCCATCCATAGGATGGGGAGTAAGACTTGATCATTCCAGGGGTGATGCATTCCTGGAATATCGACCTTTAAAAAACCCTCGAGAATATTGTATTTGGTTTCTCGATGAGTCTCCAAAACTGTTTTCCTAACATTACGGTGTTAAAATCCCTGATGTCCTTAAAAATCAAACCTCCTTCCTCTTTGTTTTGTGTCAGTTTGTCCCAAGACTTCCAGTGTAGAACTATTGTGTTACCTCTTGGACTCCACCAGAACTGTGCCACCACACTAGTGAGTTTTTTTGTGTTGACCTTCGGGAGGCGATAGCATGACATCACATGATTTGGGAGAGCTGTGACTACTGTCTTAATAATTACTTCATTCCCCTTTTGTTTTGATTTAGTTTAAATTTGTAAAATACTTAAATTATGTAAACATCCTAAACCCTAATAATATAAGTGTCAATAACTTCTCTTCCTTCTCTCTTCCTCCGATGGTTTATTTCTTTTTCTCTGCAAACTGTTTTTCTCTTTTTTTTTCATAATTTTTCTTTCTTTTTCTCTATTTTTCGGCGACAAACCACCGTAGTTCAACTTGAAACAACAGTGGAGAAAACAACAGAAACTAAAATGGTGGCTTTACTTGAGATTGTTCAACCTAAAATTAGATCTATGATTTTTGGAACTACAATTTTTGCATGTTCTGGATTTTTCGAATTAGGGTTCTTAAGGCGATGATGAAACATGAGCGATGTTGATGAATAAATATGGGGTTTTTGGGTTTTTTATATTTAGGGTTCTTCCTGTTTTTCTTCAATTTTGGGTTTTTGGATTTTTAATTAAATTTGTTTTTATTCTATTGAAGTCATGGATTTATAATTTTTGTATTTGATTGTATGTTTCTTGATTTTGTTTGCAGATCTTAATTCAGTAAAACTTGTATAACTTGGCAGAACTACATCAGTAGAACTAAGTATAACTTATTCAGCAGAATTCAGTACAACTACGTAAGTATTACTAGTAGATCTTAGTACAACTACATAAGTATTAATAGTAAAACTCAGTACAACTACCTAAGTATTATCAGTATAACTCAGTATAATTACATAAGTATAGCAAGCAGAACTCGAGATAACTAGTAGAACTCAATATAACTAGTTGGACCAGTATAACATATAATAGTTGGACGACTATAACATAGTTGGGCCAATTTTACTTAGATAATTAAAATTTGAAATTTTAATAAATATCTAAAATTTTAAAAATTTAAGAATTCAAAAATTTGAAAATTTGAAAAAAAAATTTTTAAGAAAATAATTAATTTCGAAAATGAATAAGGGTGCAATCGAGTTTTTATATTTTAATTAAATGATGAGGGATATTGAGATTAGTGAATGATATAATGAAGTTTTTTTTGTAGAAGGATATATGAGGGATGACTCGATACTTTACGTCTTTTCTATTATGTAATTCAGTTTTGTTATTTGGCTATGTCATTAACGAAGATGACTATAGCAGTACCCAAAAGTGTTGTTCATAAATAATGTTGAAGCAGAGAAAGAGGGAGAATAGGAAGCTCATTTATACATACTAAGCATGACAATAAGTTCTTCATCTTTTTTCTGATGTGAGGAATAAAAATTCATAATAATATTTGATGCATATTGGATTTCATATGTTGAATGAGCTTGGTCCATATATATGTTAGATCCTATTGGTGTCAAATTTTGTGCCTTTTAATAATAACATTTCTGATGCACCTTGAGTTTCAGGGAATGGGGCAGCATGACATAATTTATGCGGACCATCTGATCCATGAGATCATGACAGTTAGACAACATTTGGTAGAACACGTGTTTAAAAAGTATGCATAGATGGAGCCTAGGTAAAGCTTAGTTTTATGAATACCTTTTTTGGAACATTGAGTTTTATAAATACTTTTGTTTTTGTTTTTTTGAACAGGTTTATTATTTCATTCTTTCTCTGTCCTTTTTTTAAAGAAAATAGAGATCATGACAAATGAAGAAAATAAATGTAATCAATTTCTCTGTGCTGATTTCCCCAGAATACCAAGTTTCAACAAGTTGTAGTGAGTAGGATTTACTTGTTTATGAAATATTAAACTAATGGTAAAGGTGTTTTAAATTTGGTTAAGATGTCTTAAGTAGTTTTTTATTTTAATAATATAAATGAGATCAGAATTATTTAAAATAATAATTTTTATTTAACTATAGCAACAAAATATCTAATAAAAATTATTTTTGAAAATTTTATTAGATATTCATTTGTAATCTTCAATCATTAAAATTTATTATCAAATTAAAAAATAAGTTAGATGTGAATTCTAATATAAGCACTATGTTTTAGGTTTTATTTTAAATAAGTTACTCATAAAATCCACTAGAATTATTTTCAAATCATTATATTATATAAATATTTTCAAAGTCATTTAGGTATGACAATTCAAACATTAATTCTAAATTCTACTATATAGGTTTATAATTTGCAAGATTATAAATTAAAATAATTTTAAATGAAATATGTGTGCAGAATCAAAAAATAAGATAATATATATATAATATTAGATTTGGGGTTAATCATCTACTCATATAATCTATTAGACTTCATTCAAAATGACATCATATTCAAAGATTTTAGTAGCTTTGTAATTTTGAATAACATTGAATTTTAAAGAATTATTTGCAATCCTAATTGAAAACACAATATTTGAAATCTAGATATTTGATTTACAAATATTAGATCTAATAATATTTAAATTCAAAACATAATTTAAAATCATTTAATTAATAATACCAAACGATGGTTAAATTTATACTTTTTTAAAAGTTCACCTCTTTAGTTTTATATAAAATTAAATTAGATTTTATTCACACTATATTTTAAAACATAATCTAAAATCGTTAAATGAATAATACCAAATTATACTTAAATTCAAAAATTTAAAAATCATAATTTAATAAAACATCCTTAGGTTTTTAATAATATGAAATTAGATTTTGTAACACTAAATTTAAAATCCATTAAATATTTACAAATATAAGATTTAATAATATTAGTTTTTAAATAAATCCTAAATTGAAAAAGCAATATATAGTCGTAGGATTTGGAATTGTATCAAAATCATATATTCATCCTATTTTAAATTAAGAACATTTATTCTTAAACTCCCTCCTAAAAGATATCTTAAATTATAAATACATCACTGAGAGCTATCCATATATATATTAATGCAAGTTTCACTCTCATATTTAGATTTTGTTACAACCATTAAATGCATAGAACTAGAATCACAACCAACAGGATCACTCTATAACAAAATTTAGAGAAGACGATCGATTTGAAAATCAAAGTTTCTCCTAGAACTTGAAATTTAGCAAATCTATCATTATCATCAACATCAACTGTGGTATGTCATGTCTTTGGATATTTTTTTACGATTCTTAATAATGATTATGGATTCTTACTTATCTTGGGTTATGTTTTCTTCAATTATCAATGATTTTTAGGAGACAATTGGAAAGACGATTAACCTGAGTATCTTTCTGACTGGCCCAATCTTTTGGCTCATCTAAAGAGATGCTCACAGTCATGCCTGATGATCTCGAACTGATTCCTGATGTGGAGATCCTCTCTTCATGGACACTCTATTTGTTTTCAGATGGAATTGACAAAAATTTCTTCTGAATTCGCTGAGTTGGTAGCTATAAAAGGCGACATTAAAGAGATTTCTCCTCCTATTTTTCAGATTATATATGGAGGATACAAAGGAGTAGTCACTCAAGATCGAAACTCCTCAAAGAAACTGTCATTGAGGAGTAGTATGAGAAAGTTTCATTTCTATCACACAAAGTTAGATGTGTTGGCGTGGATCAAGAATCAACCTCGTTATCTGAACATACAAACGATAACATTATTGTCCATTTTGGGGTTAGCAACAATGTTTTTTAGAAGAAACATAAGGAAGTTTTGAATACGCTCTACTCATTTTTAACTGATCCTATGAAGATTATTCATTTAATCCTCTAAGGG
Source organism: Moricandia arvensis (assembly GCA_905132765.1). Taxonomy (NCBI): domain Eukaryota; kingdom Viridiplantae; phylum Streptophyta; class Magnoliopsida; order Brassicales; family Brassicaceae; genus Moricandia; species Moricandia arvensis. The sequence continues at coordinate 53,346 of CAJHQP010003201.1, read as the reverse complement.
AGTATTCAAAATTTTCTCAAGGATCTAAACTCTTATGGTTTTGAAGTTTTTGGAACCCTTTCTCTCAAAGATGCTTCACTGCATTATTGAATCAAAACTGGTGGAACTACGTACTAAGACACGTATTTTGATTCCTAAGGGTAGATCCATGATGGTTTGTATGGGTGAAACGAATACGCTGGAATACAGTGAAGGTTCGTGCGGTGTTCATATAAGAGTTCAACCCAAAATCTCAATCTCAAGTCAGAATCTAATCAAACATCAAATCCTAATCTCATGCAAGAATTTGACACAACAATAAAGCCATCCAACATAATAGGAGATGTTATTGATGCGAAAAGTCTATGCTTGCATCGGAGAGATGTTCTTGTGCTTGGAACTATTGAGGTGGCTGGTTTGGTTCACATGACTGATTTCTAATTTTCAAGTTCATCCACTGTCTTGGACTCATACACAGGTTTATCATGTCTGTAATATTGCCAACTCCATCTGAAAGCACATATTTTGGGGTAATCGTTTCATCCATACAACCCATCATGGATCTATCTTTAGGAATTAGAATACGGTTAGAATACGCGTCTTGGTACGTATTTCTACCAATTTTGATTCTCTAACGTAGTGAAGCATCATTGAAAGAAAGGGTTATGAGTGCTTAATACCATAAGAGATTAGATCCTTGAGAAATATCGTGTGCTCCCTTAGAGGCATTAAACGAAGTATCTTCATAGGATCAATCAAGACTAAGTCCAACGTATCAAACTTCCTTATGTTTTTTCTCAAAAACATTGTTGCTAACCCCCCTCCCCCTCCCCTCATGTGGAAAAAGTGTTATCATTTGTCTGTTTAGATATCAAAGTTGGTTCTTGGTCCATGCCAACACATCCAATTTTGTGTGATATGAATGTAACTTTCCCATACTACTTCTCATAGACAGTTTCTTTGAGGAGTTTGGATCTTGAGCGACTATTCCTTTGTACCCTCCATATTTGATATCACTCAAATTACCATAATGAGTGACTTTTACTCTCTCAAATAAGAGGTTCATTTGTAATACTTAGGGATCGAATCCACAGGGAGCTTGGGCACACAATAGACTATAGACTTTTCAGTTAAGCTAGGCAAACAATTTAATTAGTAGTAAATAATAGCAAGTAGATTGATTGATTAGTTTGTTGTAAACAGTAAAGCGAAATAGCTAGACTTAGGGTTTCATGCAAGTGTATTATAGAGGATAAAAGCTAAAGGTATCAATCCTAGAACTCGACATCTAATGTAAAAGGTGACCAGCTCTCGCTGCGAGTCCAGTCTATTGACTAAGTCCTTGTTCCAACTCTTCGCATGTGCACGGAATGGCCGTCGATCGATGCTATTGAACTAGCGTCGATCGATGGTCGCTTGATTCAAGCATTAAGACCTAATTCGATTATTTCACTAAATTAACTAGATTAACTCTCGTTTGTTTCTAGCAACCTAGCTAAACAAGATTAATTCTGGTATTGAACCTACTCTCGCAGTTGTCAATATCCTAAGCTCAAGGTTCTAGTTAGCTACTCTAGAACACAGGGCAATAAGCACAATTCTATTGATAGACTTAATAATCACCCTAACAGTTCTATTGTTTGGCTAATCCATCAGTACCATTAACAAACCCTAAATCTAACAAAAGATCTACTCAGACATGATCTTTATCACAGAAATCATAGATGAAAAAATAGATAAATAATATAAATCCAAAAGAGTTCCAGGAGGCTTAAAGAGTTCCTCCCTGCTCTCCTAGTCCTAAAAATATAATAAAAGAAAGCTTGTTGCTTAAACAATGACATAGAAACACATAAATAGGGTTTAAAGTCGTACAAGGGTATTTTGGTAATTTGTGATGGTTTCTGGGCTTAAGTCGGCCATTAAACAAGCTGGCCTGTCTTCGGATCACCGACAATCAACACCAAGGCTGTTCCGTCAATTGACACTCATTCACCTTCTCGACAGCTTCCTCTCGCGAGGCAGACAAACCACTCTTCAGTTAATCGAGCAGAACTTTAGATCTAACCGTCATATGGACCTCAAACCGGTGGTATTGGAAAGCTAACGCAAAGCTTTATCTTGTGTAAAACTATTAGCACAATGAAACCGTAGGAAGATTTCCATCCATAGATAAACTTATGACGCATCTTGGTAGTTCTGCATCTCAAACAGTTCCAGAATCATTAAAGTACTCCAAAACGTACCTGAATCTGAAAACACTCTAATACAACTCCAGAAACATATAATGGACTCTAAATATGGCTGATATCATGGCCTAAAAGTAGTGAATATCAGACCCTATCAACTCCCCCAGACTTAACCTTTTGCTTGTCCTCAAGCAAAACAAGAGTAAACCTGTGAAAGAGGTTTGAAAACGCGGGAACTCACAATATCTCTAACTCATTCTTATGACCTCTACTATGTTGCAACCACATCAAATACATGCTAATCTTAGAGAAAATTTATATACCTTATGGAAACCAAATCCACTCCACCAATAACTTAGCGAATACTAGTAAGACTCACCCCTCTACTAACCTCATTTCTTCGACAAAATAAATGTGTAGGCTTTACCTTGGAATTATCGATCAAAGGACACATGGATTTTTACCCAGTAGATATCTGAGTAAATAGGTAGTCTTAATTTGGTTTCTTTTCTCCTTATATCTCCCTTCTCTAAATCATTTTATTATCTCAAATTCCAATGACCAATGATGCTGATTCAGGCCACCATATAGCCATCTTCTTTTTGATTTTTTTTTATTTTTTTATTTAGCAAAGTGTAGGCGAATAGTGAGGTCATCGACAATGTACCTACCCCTCGCTTCCAACAATGTGTGATCATCCCTTTGAATTATAATAGTGGAGTAATGTACCTACCCCTCTGCATCTATGGGAATCATCTCAATCTTTTATTTGTCTTTCTTTCTGGATGTCGAAGAGAGGAGAGAAGGAAACCAAAAAACATACAGACTTTTACCTTCCAGACCTGAAGGAGGAATCCGATCCAGTGTATACCAAGCCCCAAAGCAAGTAGATTAGTAATTATTAGGTTAAAGGTCAGCGTTTGTTCCTTCAAAATTTCTAAGCAATTGTGATATAGTGGCATGATGATCCACTTTGGTATCTCTAGTACTCTCTGCAATCAACAAGTCTAAGAATTTGTTAGTGAACAAGTAAATATATAAATCTGATCATAATTTTTTTTGACTCTATAAGAACTTAAATAAACATAGAACATAAAACTCAAAATAAAAAACAATATTAGTAATCCTCTCCCAGACTTAAACAACACTCTCCCTGATGTTATACAGTCTGAGATTGGCGGGAAAATAAATCATAAGGACAAAATTTAACAAGGAAAAACGGTATACCTACTCATTGGATGTGACCGTCGATTGATAGAGTTAAATGGCGATCGATCGATACTCGGTTTGCTCCGTCGATTGACATTGATCAGATGTTGGTCGATGCGGTGTGCAGAATATCTTCCTCGGATCATTTTTTAACCTGAAATGAAGCAAAAAAGAAAAATCAATAATAAAAGAAAGTAAAACAAAATTTAAAACTTACTAAATAGTGGGTAGCCTCTCACTCAACGCTTTTTTATAGTCTTTAGCTTGACGTTTTTGGAAGTCTAATTCAGTCCAGATGAGATTGAGAACTTGCTCCAAAACAACTCCCAATGTCCAATATCTTCAGCTTCATCACACTTTTTGTGAAAGCCTACATAAAATCTTCTCCTTTTTCTATCATCTCAACAATAAGGAGTGCTCGAAGCTTTGCAAATGGCTGTGAGAAGCATCTGCTGCGCACTCTGTATTTCATGATACCATCAGAGAAGTGAGGAATCAATGACAATTGAGGATTTCCCTTAGTCTTTTTCCTCTTCTTCCAGTCCCTCTTCCTCTTCTCCTTTTCCTTTCTATTCCTTCCCCCCAAACTTGTTTTTTTTCTGTCCCGGCGTCGATCGATTCTATAATGATGGTGTCGTTCGATACTACTGCTGGTGATCCTTGGTTAATGTTACCTTCATACCTCAATCCTCTCTGAGAAACTACTTCATGGAGAGTATCATCAAATACCCCAATGTAGGAGACTAGATGAACACTTCTATCTAGTGGGATAGGGAATTCAACCTCAAAAACAGCGCTAAGAACCACAAACTTCACAAGGTCATGTATTCGTTCCACTCTTTTGTGAAAACCATCATCTTCTTCTACACATATATGTGGTTGCAGATGTTCTAGGACAACAAGGTGTGAGGCCACATACTTGTACAATCTCTCCTCAATTAGGTTCGGCTCAACCATGCAACCTCGTGGTTCATGCAACTGTGGGTGTCGATCGATACAAGGTTGATGGCATTGATCGATGATAGGTATCTGGTGTCGATCGATGTGAGGTGGATGGTTTCGATCGATGTGAGGTGGATGGTTTCGATCGATGTCAGCTTTCAGTGAACTCTCCCGATCAAAGTTCTAAAGCCATTCTTTTAACTCCAAAGAATCTTCCATGGTGATCTATTTATCTGAATCAAAGGCAAGATAGCTTGATACATCAGTGCTCTTCAGTGTCAATTCAGCAATGTTTTGTGTGCAACTCGATCTTCCAGGGGTTTCAAATGGTGTCGACTGACACAGGGGCTGGTGTCGATCGACGCTGAGGTCTTAGCGTTGATCGACGCTGATGACGGATCACTAATATCAATTTCGTCCTCTCTGCTCAGCTCTTCAGATTCATGTTGCTCATCATCCTCTACCATACAACTCAGTATAGATTCCACTCTATCTCTAGATTTGCTGCAGCATCATAGAGAAAATCGTTGAGGAAGGCGTTCGTGATGTCATTCCAGGTAGTGAGGGATCCAGGTGGTAACTTGTTGAACCAACATGCTGCTTCTCTAGCAAGACAGTATGGGAACAGTTTGCAGAAGCAGTGGTTTTCAAAGATTCCATCGAAGATAAACAACACCAAATCCTCAAACATGTTGATATGAGCAATTGGCTTCTCGTGAGGAAGACCATAAAAGGGATGCTGACCCATAAGAGTGATATACATAGGTTTCAGCTCAAGTCATCCTTCTCTGTCTCTCCGCATGTAGTGTCGATCGATGAAGAGTTGTTAGTGTCGATCGACAGTCAGGTGTTGGTGTCGATCGCTGCTGCTTGGAGAGTGTCGATCGATACTTGGATTTCTACGCTTTTGATTGCTGCTTGGATGGTGTCGACTGTCCTTTTAGACTTATGGATCACGCGCTCTAAATCCAGTGCCTCTCCTAGTAAGAACCCTAACCCCTTGTTGTTTCTGGTACTCATATAAATGTACCTGAAACACAAGAAAAAAAACTTTTATCAGTAACTACGAACAATAATAAAAACCTAGACTAAACCTATTATCAGTTCTAATGGCGAATCCTCGCTCCCGTGCAACGGCGACAATTTTGATATCACTCAAATTATCCTAAGGAGCGACTTTTACTCTCTCAAATAAGAGGCTCGGTTGTATTACTTAGGGATCAAATCCACAGGGAGTGTGGGCACACAATAGACTATAGACTTTTCAGTTAAGCTAGGCAAACAATTTAATTAGCAGTAAATAATAGCAAGTAGATTGATTGATTAGTATGTTGTAAACAGTAAAGCGAAATAGATAGACTTAGAGTTTCAGGCAAGTGGATTATAGAGGATAAAAGCTAAGAGTATCAATCCTACAACTCGACATCTAATGTAAAAGACGATCAGCTCTCGCTGTGAGTCCAATCTATTGACTAAGTCATTGTTCCAACTCTCGTTTGTAAAAACGGAATGGCCGTCGATCGATGCTATTGAGAGATAGATTAGAAATCCTTCAGAGTTGATATGGAATTCCGTTGTTTTATATATGATTTTTGTTCTGACTTTTTGTGTTTCTTCTTTCATGTCTTAGTACATCCATTTGATAGATTTAAGGATTTCATGAGCTTATTTTCAAACTGATAATTATTGATTGTGAGGGATCTTTAGAGATCTCTACACCAGAAATGTTTATCACACTAGTTTCTAGATTAATTGGAAAAGCGTGAGAGTGTGACTAATTACTTAGAATCTAGATCATAGGATAATTGAAATAGCGCGAGAGTGTAACTAATTACCTGAACCTAATCTTGTTGGACTAAATACTTATTCGCAACGAGAGTTGTTCTAAGACTTAGTTAAACATACTAGAATCTGTTTTATGGCTTGTTTGATTCACTGAATACACAAAGTTGGTATTGATTAGAGTTAGGCATCTAATAGTTTATTCCTGCAAGAGTTCGATAATTTACTGTTTGCATTTGTGTTTTGGAATTGAACCTAATTAAATCCTAGGCACCATTGATTGTAGTTTTGAATATATTGTTTAGTAAATACCTGAATAAATAACCTGATACTTTACAAACCGATTTATTTTATGTTGTTTACAACAATTATTTACTGTATCTCTCTGTTTTTAGATTTGATTACAATAATTCACTGTAGTTCTTGGGAATGATTTCAGAATCTAATTTTTATGGTGATGTTGCAATAGTTTTGTGTCTCTAATTATTCTTATGCCCACGAAGTTGACATTAAATAATCAACAGTAGTTGTGCTGTGCGGTTTTGGTTTGTTAAGAGAGATATAAAGAGAGCAATACTTTTTGTAAGTACTCTGTGAGATCTGCAGAAGGGAAGATAAAATTAAGATCGAGGCCATGAGTGAGTTATGTCTTGGAGTAATGTGTGTGTGTATTGTTCAAAAAAAAAAAAAGAGAGAGCATCTTATCCTTGTATGGTTTGTCTTATTAAACATTTGGTGGTTGAAACTGCATTCTTCAAGTATTATCTTATTGCTCTTTTGTTAAATAACATATGCTTTTGTAGTAACTATATCTAATTCGTTGTTCCTGGATAAACTTGAGTTTTCATCATCATTAGTTGTTTGACTTCAATAGGTTTTATCTTCAGTTATCCTATTAATTGGACCAATATATGATTATACATGGTCGAAGCTGGAAAAGTTTATCTTCAACTTGATGACTATCACCTAATGGTTAGCTCTTTACCTAAAACCATGCTTCTTGATCAATATATGGAGCTACTATAACATTTATGTGCATCTGCAGTCACAGTCGGACAGCAAACATGAAGCTGCTAGCGCCTATGATGAAGCTGCAAAATGCTGCATGATACTTGACACAAATGGTATGGAGAGATAACTTGGATATTTGGGTTGAGTAACTTTAGATCCAGTAAACATATATAATAGAGAGAGAAAACAATTTTGGGATGAGTTTTTTTAAGAAGACACATGTCATCATTTGAGATATGCTTTGCTGACGTGATGTAAGGAGAAGAGAGTAGAACTTAACATACTATTAAAGATTGTTTGTTTCTAATGACTTTGGATATGGGATTATACAGTGTGTTCAGAAGGAGAATAAGTTGAGGTATATGTAATTATGTATAACATCATGTTTCATAGTGGCTTGAACACGACATGAACCAAGATCTCTCACTCTCAGTCTCATGGAGCCAGTGTGGTCCCTCTAGATGAAGAGATCCAAGTGGGTTGGACAACAATAACAACACCTATATTATTAGGCTGCCCCATCCTTTTGCACTGTAAGAGAGACACAAATAATAGAGAAGAGAGAGAGAGACAAAAGAGAGAAAGAGGAGAGAAAGAAGAGAAACGTCAAGACAAGACTGTTTTGGAGAATCAAATCAGAACTGATCGAGCTTATCTTGCGGACAGCTTCTTCAGTCAGACTGGTTAAGTTGACCGAATGGATTTGGATTTCAACGGTCGAATCTTTTTGTCTGGGTTTTAGTTGAAGATTCGTCACAGTTCTTATCATAAGCATCTTGGTGTTTGTAAAGTTATATTCCTAATTGAGATAGGTTTGAGTCTTTTGTATATATACAACTTTCTTGTAAGTCATTAAGACACAACACAATAATTTATTTAAATTACCTACTTTACATGGTATCAAAGCGTTCGATTCTTAGGGATCTAAAGTAAAGCTTTCACCTTTCAAATTTTTAAGTTTGAAGATGTTAATCATTGGTGGTGTTGACGATGGCAAAGACGGTAGTGACGGAGACGATCCAGATGATGGAGACGATCCAGATGATGATGACGTGAAGCAGCATAAGCTTGAACTAAGATGATTTTTTTACCAAAAAAATAGAAAAAAAGGTTCACGTGATCTCTAATTAATAGGGATAGGTTTTACTAATTAAGAATGTTAGTGGAGTTTGGTTTCGATAAGTGCAATATTTTTATGATATTTTTATGCTAAGTTAAGGTTTCAGTTTAGCATACGGCTTTGACAAGTATTAAGTTTAAAGGGTTCGGGTTTATTAAGAGATCATTGGTTTGGTGTAGAGGGTTCAATTTCATGGGTTAGTTATTGTTTATGAGATTTATTCTATAGCTTAGAATATTTCAAAGTTTGTGTTTTTTTTATTCTTAATTTTTCATAGTTTGGAGAATTTGTTGGTTTTAGTTTACCCATTACGGGGGAGTTCTAGTAGAATGCTTCACTTTTAGGTCAAGTTGCTTAGTCCGAGTTATGGACTGTCCGAGATAAGGACGATTGTTTGGAGCGCCCACGGAATGTATTCCCATTGTCAAGACCAAAAAAAGATGACGTTTAAATCCCTCCTTGTATAAGTTGAAGTTGAAGTTTTTATCCAGTGAAATCTACTGATTTGTTTTCCTCGACATAGTGTTCATGACATACATGGTCTGCTTTGTGATTGTAGATTTGCGTGTTGTATCCCACATTTGTCGCGCGAGGGAGTATTAGAGATATATTGTGGAGCAAGATGTGTATCTTGCGGACAATGTGTTAAGGACCGTTGAAGTCTGATTATGAAGTGAAGCCCATAAAGTCTATGAAGTCCAAACCGTAGAATATTATATAAATTCTATTGTGATAAGAATTAGTTGATTTAGACATATATCATAAGATTTAGATAAGTTATATTCCTAATTAAGATAGGTTTAAGTCTTTTGTAGATATACAACTTTCTTGTAAGTCATTAAGACACAACACAATAATATATTTATATTATCTACTATACATTTGGATACAATGCTCCTGACGCCTCTGCTCTTCAACAAGTAAGAGAACGAGAATGAGAGATAGAGATCGAGAGATGGTTGAGCGATAGTGAGTTGAGTGAGAGACAAAAATCTAGAGAGAGCAGAGGCGGTGAGACCTCTTCTCTAGACCCAGCTACGCGGGACCAAAAGACTTTAAGTTAAAAAGAATTTGGTAGATTAGTAAAACTTTATCGGTGTCCTCAATATTCTAGGTTTATAGTTTTTATTTAATTTTCTTTTCAATTTAATTTTAAAGATTTTATTTTATAAATTATAGCTTGAGTGTATTTAAAGTTTAAAGTTTTAAATCATATGTAAATGTTTTAAATCTTTCTCTATATATAGATTATTGATTATATTTTGGTTTTTGTAATTTTTGATTAAGTTTTAAATTTAAAAGTCTAAAGATAAAGGGTTATATTAATATTGATTTAGGTTTTGAGTTTGGGATATAAAGTTTGAGTATATTTGCAAAAGATTAAGTATAATTGTTAAGTTAAATAATTTAAAGTGTACCTTTCATTTTATGATTTATAGCTTAAATTTTATGATTCAAAATTAAAGTTTCGAGATTTAATGTGTATTGATATAGGGCATAGTGCTTTGAATATAGAGTTTTAAATTTAATTTTAATATTTTATGTTAAATTTTGAAAAATAATATTTGAAGTTAAAGTATCAAATTTAGGGTTTAAGTTTTAAAAGATTAGATTTATATTTTTTGTATGCATGTTTCAGTTTGGGGTTTAAAGTACTAGATTTAGGGTTTTCATATATAACACCGAAAACAGTGATTATACCGTGGCTAAACAAATGGTCACTGAAATAATTTGATAAAACTGTGGCTATTCTACCTACGATATTTCGTTTGTCATCTTTTGTATAAATTCGTTACGAACACTTACTTTCTCTATCGTCGTAGATAGAGAGAGACATAAGATTTACACATATTAGTCTCTATGGTAACAACAAGCATGGTCTTAATTATGTTGATTTTCTTGTCTTGTTTATTGTGGCCATGTTTATGTCACTAAATGTGACAAAATTTGGTTACTATAAAATCAGTCACAATATTGTGACCAAATAACTACTTTTGACATAAAAAAATTGTCAGAAATTAGTGTGTATTATGTTACAACTATGTGACAAAAAAAATTAGTCTAAAAAATTCGTAACAATATCTCCTTTTTATTGTTGTGAATAATGTGATTTATAAATTAGAAATATTTTTATATTCATTAAGGATAACAATGACTTTAACCAGTCTAATTTTTAACGTGAGAGCTCAAATGTAAAAAATCACTTCGCAAATAGTAGTATAGATAAATAGTTAAATTTTTCTTAGGTTTCTCCAGTAATAGATGTGTGAATTATATCACCTTCAATAATATGATATCAAAAATTACCTTAGCCATTAAATTCTATATTACATTTTTATAAATAATTGGGTGAAATTAAATAAAAAGGTTTGGATAATGTTAAATATTCATTTTGAGTAAATTAACATAAGATTACATATTACATTTAACAATTTCTTTATAAAAAGTATTTTCTTAGTTGTCATTTTTAATTTAAGTAATGCAAGAAATAAATACAAAGCTTGATAAAAATATTGTTAGAGTAAAATTTAAATAAATTATATTCGGTACTTTGTAAAAAATAATATTATTAAAGGGAAAAATAATTATAAAAAGAACATTTTTTAGCAAAAACAAAGGAAAAATAAAGAAAATATATTTGATGCAAGATATCAAAATAGATGTAAAATACATGTAATTTTTGAGTATGTCACGGATCCGGGTCGGTTCAGGTATTTAGGACCCAAAAACACCCAAAATATTTGTATCTTATCAAAATTTATCTGAAATTCTTCATATTTATCTAAAATTTTACATAATAAACAAAAAAGCTATTAATAATTAAAATTAAACATTTTTAAGTTCTAAATAAAGTAAAAACAAAACCAAAGCAAACATTGTAAGTATTAGAAGATACAAACAATTAAAGAACCTAAACCAATAAAAACAAAATGAAACCAAAATACATTAGAATATAGTTTAGCATAAGATGAACAGCTCCTCCTAACTTAATCTGAACCGGTCATCGATAATAGAAAACGTACGATTGAGCTTCTTGTTATAGTTGTTAAAGTAAGTTGTTATTAACTTGTGGTCTTCAAACGATTCAAAGTTGTTTTCAAATTAAAATATCTCGTTCATATAATTGACTTCTAATTCTGCAAGAAAAAAATCAACCTCATTTGTTTTGATGTGTGGCAACCGAAAGAGTGTTTGTTCACAATCTTACCGCCCCATTCCACTTTTTCTGCATAGTCGGTCTGGAGGATGAAGATAAATATTGGCCAATAGCCAACAAGCTCTATGTAATCATAGCCATTAATAATACAGAGTCACCTGCTTTTGAGTTTTTGATCATATATTTGTGTTGTTTAATAGTTACAAAATTATGAATATAGTTACAATTAAACTATAATTAGATCAAAGTTAGGTGCTTCCAAATATATATGTATGAATAATAGCAGCGTTTACCAGGATTTTGTTCTTAATTTGGTCAAAATTGATGTATCAGAAGTTGTAACATCATATCTGATTATGTATTTGTCTATAATATATGCACATAATAAAAGAGAGAGATGCACAAGCATATCCATGAGAGATGGATATTTGTTGCTCATTTTTGAATCACAATGCCAGTATATCTACGGAAAAACGGCCAATTCCACCATGAACTTGATCTCTCCATTGTTTTCATACACGAACTATTGGATCAAGTCAAAAACATCATGAACTAACTTTTATTTTGAATTTCCTACATGATATCTTCCAATCTGGTTAATTACTATATAACCGAACTCAATTTCGGTTTACTTAGCTTCGGGTGATGAGGTGGCACACACGAAGCTAGTACAGTATTGGTCGGTTTATAATCAGACCAAATTGTTTTTTTTTTAATTTGACTCATCAAAACGACGTCGTTTTGGCATCAGAAGTTTGGGGACAAATTAAAATTAGGGTTCGTCGTTGTTTCAGAAAAACAAAACGAAGAAGAAGAAGGAGGAAAAGAGAGACGACATGGGAGATACAGGAAGAGGATTTCCGACCTACTGTAGATGTGGTACACGGGTCATACGGCTCACATCCAAAACCATCACTAACCCAGGGCGTCTCTTTCACAAATGTCCCTATGGCGATGAGGTATGTCAGAGGCTGAGAGATTGAATTATGAGCCCAGAATTTTGTTAGTTAATTTTCTTTTGTCTTTGTAATGAATTAGATATCATAGAGAGAAGATGAATATACAGTGGAATCGTGATTGTTTGATGGAGATTGAGCCGACTGATATTAATGTTTTGTTGTATTTTTGTTGTAGAACAATCGTTATCATTTGTTCAAATGGACCGATGAATCAATGGTTGAGGAGATTGAGGATATGAAGCAAAAATTTGATGAATTTGAGGGAGCTTCAAGCACCATTGAGAAGGGTTTACAAGTTTGTGAATCTGAGATGGAAACTCTTGCAATGGAAACTCGTACTTGCTGCAGTGTGGTTAGCGGTTATGAGAAGGAGCTAAGAGGATTCGAAAAGGACATGGAAAATGTGAAGATGGAACTTAAGAGCTTGAAGAACATGGTTGTGTGTGTTGTAGTGGTTGGTCTTTTGTATAAGTTCTTTATGTAGTTTGGTAATAAATCTGCATTATCTTTGTAGTAAGACATGTATTATGTAGTAAGAAGATGAACTTGTCATGTCTGGTGCCATGTTTTATGTAGTAAGAAGATGAACATGTCATGTATTAAACTTATTTGCCTTTATTTTAAACACCCAAAGCAATGGCTTTTCATAAAAAAAAACAAGTACCATTATACAAACAAAAGTCTTGGAGTTGACACAAATTAGTTTCAAAACACATCAAACATAACCATAGCCTAGCAACCACAATAGAAACTAGAAAAGACAACAAAAAAATCACATAAAACAAAGATTCTAGTCAATCACGTGACTGAGCATTGGTTGCGAGCTTGTCTTGTTCTTCTTGGGTGGGCGTTGAATCGTAGCACCAATGCCAGTACAACGTTTTGTGTTGTGTCCAGCTTCTTGACATCTTCCACAATGCATGATTCTTCTTGCTCTAGAAACTTTTGTTGGAGACTCTTGCGTAACCTTTGTTTTCTTCTTGCTCGGTGACTCGTTCTTCCCTTTTATCCTCTTAGGAATCTTCTTTCTTCCTAACGCTGAATCTGTATCTCCGGTTGTTGGAGGCACAATCACAGCACAGCCTCATCAGTCTTCTTCCAAAAGTTCACACCATGAACAACCTCAATTGGCGTTTGGTATTGCATTCTCCACTTCGAAGTGAGATAGCAATCACCAATGTAATCCTCTTTCTTTCGCTTCTTCTCTACAAAAATCTTCAGCGCATGACGACAAGGCAACCCAGACATATCCCATTTCCTACACGTACAACTACGCTCCAACATATTTACTTTTTATGCTGAGTTTTTCTCCTTCACTTCAAAGGATTCATGACCACAAGGATATACCTTACAAGGCCTGATCTTTGTCTGCTCTAGTTCCACTTTCTCCACTGCTTTAATACTAAACTTTCCTTTGTGTTTCATTGATTTAAGCTTTCTTGCCTCTATACGGAGCATAGCTCTTCGACGTATTGTCTCTAACATCTCCACAAATGGCATATATCTTGCAGGGTCTATGGCGTGGTTAAAGGATTCAGATATGTTGTTACTTACATCATCACATGAAGATGTTGGTGAGAAGTAAGCAAGGCTGCAGTTTTTGGGATTCTTCATCATCATTGAGTTATAGACATCCATATTGTATGCCTTAACTTCATCCACCCTTTTGTTGTATTGAGCTGTATTGTAACTCTTTGCAACCTTCCAAAACAATTCTTTCATGTCCGCTCTGTTAGGATGTACCTTCTTTAGGTTTGCGTATATGTGCCTTGCACACATCCTATGCTACACTCGTGGTAATAAATCTTCTACAGCATTTAACAACCCCCTTTGTCTGTCAGAAATCACTGTAAATCCATTAACATCTTGCAGGTTTAAGTCAATTTGAAGCTTCTCAATAAACCATCTCCAGTTGGGTTCATTCTCAACATCAACGACAGTCCAAACAATGGGAAACATCTGGTTGTTCGCATCTCTCCCAACTGCTGCTAACAATTGACCTTTTGTTGTGCATTTAAGAAAGCATCCATCAAGACCAAAGATAGGTCTACAGCATGAGGTCCATGTCTTCTTCAAAGCAGCAAAACAGACATAGAATCTGTAAAATACATCACTACCATCGTCACCTTGGACTGTCTCTAGATGGACCGATGAGTCCTTATTCGACCCTAGTAACTCAACTCTGTAATCTCTTAGCCGTGAGTACTGTAAGTCCTGCTCCTCTTTAATAATTTCTAATGCCCTTTTCCTTGCGTTCCTGCACTGATCAATGGTTGCAGTCAACTCCCAACGCTTTTGAATCTCTTCTAGAATCTCTTTTGGCGTTAATTTAGGATTTTCCCTTATGTCATCAACGAACAACCCAGCAATAACCTCTTGTGTAAGCAGCCTTGAGCGTCCACTCCTCATGCAAGTGTGCTCTTTCATTAACACTTTAACTAGCCACTTCTGTAACGGTTCTTCATAAGAGCAATAAATCTTCCACATACATTGTTCCTCTCCTTCTTCAGCTTTACTAGCACATTTCAATTCTGACTTGTCTTTCTCCCAACGCACATACTTAATATTCCATTGATACTTTAGCACATAGTCAACCATAGCTTTTTTAAAAGCCTCCAAACTGTCAAAAGCTTGTCTTAATTTTAGATCACCACTGCCTTTTATGTACCTCAAATAGCCATCTGTCTCAACACCACCTTCATCATCGTCTGAACATACAGGTGTAGCATACTCATCAAAATCTTCATCAACAAAATCAGCCACATTCCTTTCTACTCTTGCTTCTTCATCAAATTGTTGTTCATTCCTCTCAGCCTCACACCTCTCAGCCTCTAAATCTGCCTCATACATCTTTGTTTCATCCCTCTCTGTCTCCTCTCTCTCATTCTCAGCTCTTGACAACTCATCTCCTTCTGTCTCTGGCTCAACAAAGATATCAATTAAATCCACCCATATTGAAGCCCTACACATCTTGTTGAACTGATTGTCCCCATTTTTTTATCAGCTGTCGCTCTTCCATACCTTCATATGGGAACTTAAACCACACTCTTTGACCATAGAGACTTATTGGAAGCTGGTTCATGAGCTCTGGAAATAACCGACTCGGACAAGCTTCTATAATCCTATAACCACCACCACTGTAATGATCTTTACCATCAACTTCTTCAAATTTTCCACCATAGTAGTAGCCAAAGGTGATCACTTTCTCTGCCTCAGAACTATAATTC
Organism: Moricandia arvensis; assembly: GCA_905132765.1. Classification (NCBI taxonomy): domain Eukaryota; kingdom Viridiplantae; phylum Streptophyta; class Magnoliopsida; order Brassicales; family Brassicaceae; genus Moricandia; species Moricandia arvensis. Next base: position 37,771 of record CAJHQP010003201.1, on the reverse strand, counting down.
ACATAAAATAGCAATAAAAGGTTAGATAAACAGATCGTATACGACATCTTACCCTATTATGTACTAAAAGCTTCAAATTTTTCGTTGAATATCTTAGACATACCTCATCTTTCAGACTTGCTAGTCAGAGCAAAGACTCCTCGGTTCTACAATCCCACTCTAATTCGAACTCTCCTACGATGACTCCTCTTCACTTTGATTTCAGTCTCCCATCTCGTCTCTCTTTTCCTCTTTCTTCTTCTTCGTTTTGTTTTTCTGAAACAACGACAAACCCTAATTTTAATTTGTCCCCAAACTTCTGATGCCAAAACGACGTCGTTTTGATGAGTCAAATTAAAAATAAAAATTCAATTTGGTCTGATTATAAACCGACCAATACTGTTCTAGCTTCGTGTGTGCCACCTCAGCACCCGAAGCTAAGTAAACCAAAATTGAGTTCGGTTATGTAGTAATTAACCAGATTGGAAGAGATCATGTGGTAAATTCAAAATAAAAGTTAGTTCATGATGTTTTTGGCTTGATCCAATAGTTCGTGTATGAAAACAATGGAGAGATCAAGTTCATGGTGGAATTGACCGTTTTCCCGTATATCTACATGGTTTATAGCTTTAATCTAAAACAATACAAATTCATTGATAACTGAATACATATAAAAACCTTTATAAAGGAAGCAAAAATGAGTACATAAATTTTTACGTTTAGGACTATCAAATAAAAACGGCCATGTTTCTTTTTTTGGAAATAGTTTAGTTTCCGGATTAGAATTCTGAAAGCGAAAACACAATAAACGGAATCAAACCCTTATTGTCCTGAAACACAACAAAAAAATGCAAAAAATTAACTAGAGAAATAATATGCATGTCAAGAAAATTAGAAATATAAAAAGCAAAAATCGTGTTACGAAAAAAGCAACCAAACAGGGGACACCGCATATATAAAGAAAAAATGAGACGGTTGAACTCGAGCACTTTGTGCAAGACTATCCGCCATCATATTTTGAGTCCAGTGTGTGATCATAAATGTTGCGAAACCCTCCTTCATCCGATTAGTTAAATTATTATATGGACTATGTACTCAAAGAGTTTTTTTTTAAGTTTACTAACTTAATTTTAAAGCCCACAAACTATAACCATCTAGCGAGTACAACAAAAACATGTGTACAAAATTAAACTCTAATTCTAATTGGTTTATAGACACCACATTCTAATCCTAATTGGTTTAGCATTACAAGAAATCAGAAATACACCAACAAGTTGATAGATCTTTCCAATTAATGGGCTTGAAATATCCACATTCAGCCAACACCCTCTTGAGCTCATCCATGATAAAGTCCAACTCGTCATGATGTCTTTCTGGTCCATTTGGCCGTTTCCTCTTGGTCTATGAATCATTCAGCTCCATTGAACTCCATTCCAAGCTTCTCCATCGCCCAACTAAGCTTCCTTCTTTTTGGTGACATCATGATCCATCGTCTTAAATGAGTTTATGTCATCAGACCAATCCAAGCTCAGTAATAGTCGCACCATGGGTGATCCATATCTCCAATATGTCCAACATCTTGTTGACCGGACTATGAAACCTTCTAAGCAGCCTACTAGCTTGTGCCATGATCACTTCACTAGATGATTCATAGTTGGTCTTCAAATGCCTTAAGTTGAAGTTGGTCAGGATCGCACCAATGAACTCACATGTGATATGAAATTTTCCTTAACGATTTGTCATTACTTCCAAATAAGTTGCAAATGATTTTCATTCTTCTAGTTTTGAAACCACCTTCACCAATTGGAACAATTTGTCGCAAAATTCATGTTTAAGTGTCATATTCGTGCATTCCATTGCCCATATGAGAGCTTCAAATTGTAAATGCAAGGGTGAGAGGTTGGATTTTGTATTTCTTTTTCCCATCAAACGTTAAAACCTTCTAAGTATTATACTAATCTTGTCCTAAGAAAATATTTTTATCTTTCCAAACCCGTCCATAAAGCACCATTTTAATAATTTAGGTTGTATGCTTTGTGTTTCCTTTTCCCTAATGGTGAGTGTTTGTGTTTTGGTTTTCATTGTTTCCATTTGTGCTTCATTCCATAGTCTCGCTTATGTCTCTGCTAGTTGTAAAGGGTCTCTAGGGTCTTTGTCAACACCGTTAAAGAACTTATCATTGCGCCTTTCCAAATATATAAGAGAATCCATGCAAAATGATGATTATCTACATCTAATGTTATTCTACAAAACAAGTATAATCCATGTTGGTAGAAAAATATTGCATAGAAAATTTGCCTAGGTTTGTGAGAAGATTTGAGAGAGACCATTTTTAAATAGTTGGAGGACGTACAAAGAGGACATGGATCATTTCCTCATCCGTTCCACATCTTTCAATTTTGGGTGTCAAAATTTATCTCTTGTGATTTTAGATTTTTTTTACTAGTAATATCCTAACATAATTTTTCATAAGAAGTGTTTTAACTTTGGAGAGCATTTAATTTTCCATGAGTAAGCATGTAAGACTTTAATATCAAGACCAAACACTGGTTCATGTCTTGATATATTCTATATAAATGTTCTATACACCCAGATTTAACTATATCTTTTCCGACTTTGTAAAATGCCATACATCCTTGTTTGTTGACTGGATCCAACTCAATGAAATTCTCTCAATAATCGTCGCACCGGCTGGACCAACCAAATCTCGAATTACTGGCGTGTTCCATGTTTGTGTTGTAGTGTTGATGAGTTGATTAACCGTAAGTACATGATATAAATTACTTCACTTATTAATGGTCTAAGACGATTGGTTGGGATCCATGGGTCAGTGCATACTAAAATGGATCATGATCATGTTACCACTTGTTTGATTAGTCATTTACTAATCATATATCTCGTTGATACAATATTGCGCCAGCCATAAGTTGATGAACTTATCATATATCTAGTTGATACAATATTGCGCCAGCCTTAAGTTGACGAATATTGATATGGAATAAGTTTATCCTCAATGTCTAGTACTTGAGGTGCCAATTTAATCCTAGATGATTCTAATCAATGAGAATGCAATACTAACTTAATCTAAGCAATCAAGTGGCAGTGAAGTAAAATCAAGTAACAAGATTCAATTTCAAGTGACAAGTAACCTAAATACAAGCTTGCAGTCAGTTATAAAAGAGAACCCATGTTCAAGGGCATTGGTTTTGGGTGATTAAGATCTTATCTAGAGTGCTCATGCAACAATTTATCTAGTTCTGTAAGTATAAACACAATTAATAGACTAATCCATTACAAGGTACTTGCCCTTTCACTATAAAAAAACTAAACATCAAATTCCTTTGACCTAATGCAAGTAGAGCTAGGAAGCGGGTCAAAACCGCCCTGCTTGACCCGCCAACCCGAGGGTTGTGTCATTATTTTCAAAAATTTGACCCGTGTAACTTGCAAAAAACAAACTTTAGCCGCATCCGCCCCGCTAAAATTGATGGGTAACCCACGGGTATTACTAAATATAATAAATATATATTTTAATTATATATTAACTATTTAAAAGAAATAAATAGATTATATATATTTATAATTAAAGTAATATATATATATATGTAATATTTTATATTTAAATTTTTTAAAATAAATAATTGTGGGTTGGCGGGAACCTGTAAATTGATTTCAATCACCCGCACTCACCCCACTTAAAATAAGCTCAACCTACACCCCTCAACTCAAAGTTTTCAAATTGCTCAACCCACACATGCCCGCATCGGGTCAAACAGGGTGCGACCCGCAAGTTTTGATTAAAATCCCCAGCGCCTAAATGCAAGCAAGTGAACATGAATAACAAGTTTAATAGCTAACTAACTCTCTCTAACATCAATTTTCATTGGTTAAATATGCAGAGAGCACTATCAATTTGGTTCATACAATTCGTCAAACATCTTCAATACATGAAATGTCTAAGATCTAAAATAGAGAGATAAAACCTAAATTAGCATTAATAACATATGATAAGCATATGAAATGTAGCATATAACACTAAACATATTAGATCATCACTCAATCAATCTAATCTACCAAGCCCATGGACTCAAAAGAAGTGTACTCACTAATTACCATGAGAAACCTTAAACCTATAAAAATATTAACTCAATAGAGTCAAGAAAGATAGATGAGATAGATTAAAGATTCAAGATTTCACCAAAAGATAATTGTCTTAAGAGAGAAAACAAGATAAATAGGGTTTTGGTCTAAAAAGTATTTATAGGCTTCGAAAAACAAGTGGTCAACCCAACAAATTTGATTCAATCAATAGAGAAAATATAAATGATAGATTCTAAGTGTGGCAGTGGCTTCAGTGACCCATTCTAGGTGCCTGCAACAGCACTCAAACTTTTTTTTACTTGTCTACAAGTAAACTTTAAAGGTCAAGAAGAATTTGAAGTTGGTATATCATAACCAAAAGAAACACTTCCTAGCCTTCAGCATGATATCATAAGAGAAACATATCAAATAACAAGAACAATCTTCCTATTACACTCTAGCTTCTCAAAGTCTATCTACACTCTAATGTCTCTACACAAATTGCATACTCTTCAACCAAACAAGTATTTTCAACTAACTCACATTCATTTAACTTGCATACAAGGTGAAGTCTTGCAAATGGGCATTTGATCACAGTCATTTGGTTTGGTGGGTAAAAACGCCTCAAGTGATGAAGAAACGAGGGTTTCAAATGCATATTTTGATGGGGATTTTCACTCAAGATTAGGAGAAATGAAATTATGAAAAATGTATTTAAGAAAGAGAACAATTCATGCATTCAAAGATTAGTTCTCATTATTCTATCATTTTCCTAAATGTATTCACGCTTTACCCTTCTTTCTTGATTTCACTCTTTAGTTCTTTTATCCGAAAACCCAATGCTCACACTCTTTTCTCACTCACACAATGAACTCACTTATTTTTCTTTGTAACCAACTAGGATTCATTCTTTCTTTACACTTTGCTCTTTTTCTTTATTTTTCCCCACTCTTTTTATGTTTCTTTTCTTTTGATTCTTAAGGGTTTTCTATTCAATATACTTGGAGTTTTCTTTTCTTTATCAATAATGGTTTTATTCCTTAAACACTTTCTTGATTCATTATTTTCCTCTTTCCTGGATGCTAGCTTAAATGAGGCCCTAATAGCTAGCCAATAATGAGAATCAACCATTGTTGCTCCAAATATTCTCAAACTTTTGCATATATCAAGCTATTACAAAGAGACCTCACTCAAACAAATCCATGATGGTTTGAAGGAAAGGTTTGGGTTTAAGGATATAGGATAAGCATTTGGGCTAACAGAGAATGGTATAATGGAATAAGATAACTCAAATGTGTATGTAAACCCATGAGTAAGTATGAAAATGGCCATGTGCAAAAGAATTTAAGTTCATTATGGTTCAAGTAGTTTTGGAGTTGGTTTTGAAAACAATTTAATATCAAGCATACAATAAATTTTCAAGTAGGGTTTTCAAAGATTAAAACTTACAAGCTTTTCTAAGCGATGTTTAATCTACTTGATAAGTTTGGCTACGGTATCATGTTGAATTCTAGAGATGTGTTCTTTGCAAGGAAATTCAGTCATAGCTCCATGTGCATATGAATGCAACATATATACTTCTATACTCAATCCTCATAATGAAAATAATGCAACTAAATGTTTCTTTCTGTTTTACAAAAAACTTCAATTATGTTTTTGTTTCTTAATCAAAATAATTATGAACAATGCATGAATCAAATGTCTTAAAATTCATTAAAACAAATATGATTTGATACTTGATATCTCCTACAAACTTATTCACACAGTAATCTATGTGTAACTCAGAAAGAAGGAGATAGAGAAAATATGACAAAAGCAAATAAAAAATGGTATATACAACGAAATTTTGGATTGGTACCTCAAATAAGTTTTGAGTATGGCAGCGAGTGTCTAGAGTGGTTGCAAGGAGACGATATGAGTATCGCTTTGTTTACAACGGGAAGGTGAAGCCACTACAGGATCTCACTTCAACACTTGGCCATTTATCACCTATGTATGCCTCTTCTTATGGCAGTGGGTAATTCATCCCGCAATGGTGAGCCGCTACAAGGATTGTTTGTTTCACAACGGTTTCCCTAATCTGCGACACTTGACCGCTCCCGTACTTGGGCATTAATCGTTCTACGACTGAGCTGGCCTGCTTCCGAGGGACTAGAAGAGGTTGTTATGGTGTGTCGCTACAAGGCTCGGGTGTTATACAGCGTCCAAGATCAGTCACAATGTTTGGCATCTGTTATCCTTGAACAAATGAAAATGCTTGGCCGCCTTTCTTCTCTCCTCTAGTGCTAGATTCAACCTGAAAAAATTCACTTACACTTATCAAATAGGCTAAATAGTAAGGAAGATCAAGAGTATATACCAGGACAACATGGGAATGCCTCCCAAAGGCGCTTGTTTTAAGCCTTTAGCTTGACTTTCTTTTTTTTTCTAGTGAAGATGGGGATCATGCATGCCATCTAGAGTGATCTTCAGGACTTGAGAGATGAATCCTTCGAGCTTGAGTTGATATCCTTGAAGCTAAGGGGTTATGTTAGACTTTTCATTGGAGCGGTTTAAACTTTCTCTTGTACTTAATTACTCCATAATTGATCTTCACTGGATGAGAAGTGAGAATGTGTGAAGATTTCAAAATAGGGGTAGCATGAGGTTCCTTCATATTCTTCTTTTCTTGAGTAGCCTTTGTGGCTCTACTCACCCTGTCTGTTTTGGCACGTTCCAAGTGCTCAACACACATCTCTTTCGAGTAATCTCCATCAAGATCTCCTTCTCAAAAACAACCACTTCATCTCTGGTCTTCTCATGGATAATTTCTCTCATGGTGATGGTTTTAAAATACTTAACATTCATCATTGGAGACTTAATTGGTAAGATACAATTTTTTCACAATTGGGAATGTGACCTTCTTGTTGCCACAGTAAATGCAACCTCCTACAGTTGTAAGAAATGGGCTGCCAAGGATCAATGAGACTCTATTCCCAGTCACCATCCCTAGAAAAAAATGAGGTTGATTCCATGTTCTCAATCTCAAGTCTATACACCACCATCTCCATTGAGATTACATTTACATTACACAAGAATCAACAAGAGAATAATCAATTGTGAACTTACCAAGGGAGCAAGATAAGGTGAATTTACCTTGGTTGTTGAGCGTAAGAAGGAACTTTGGTGGGACTAGTGGATATTATGCGTTGTGAAGATGTCCAGAAACTCTGCTACTTCCTCTTTGTGAGATCAAATATCCTTTATGAGCGTCATTTGGACATATGCTTCATGCATATTCTTGATCTCTAGAAGCTTGACTCCTACATCACTCATGCTACCTAATTATGCCTAAATGCAATCATAAATGATGCAAAGGAGATCAAAAAGTGATAACTAAAACACTTAAAATCTAAATACATCAAATTTGATCTTGTTAGCTTTAGAGGGCTCATGTTTCTAAAGTACTGGCCTTTAAAAACCTGAGCAAATAATGAGTTTTGTTTTTCTATTACCCGCCAAATTTGTTTTTCCAACATAGCCATATTACAATCTGTCAATGCTCTGAAGCCTAGTCCTCCCTAACTTTATGCTGACATACATTATCTTAAGATAACCAATGCATACCGTTTCCATTCCAACTGAGTTTCACCAAAAGTTGGATACCACACTTGTTAATTTTTTCGTCATTGTGTTTGGTAATCGGAACAAGACATAACATGATTCGGCATGGCAGTTGCAACCAATTTAATGAGCACCTCCTTTCCTCTTTTTATTAGAAATCTAGCATGTCCATCCATTTAATCTATTATGTAGTTTATCCTATAAGAACCCAAAATTTATGTGTTTTGGTTCTTCTAAACTCTCTGGAATCTCCAAATATGAACTCATCCCTCCTATGTTTTGAATCCCTAAAATGTCATATATTTCCTTCTGAGTCGTTACCTCAATCCTATGCCCAATTTGTATAGAAGATTTTTCAAATTTTATTTTTTCACTAGACACCAAATCATAGTCTTTCAGGATTCGCAGAATAGTTATATTCCTGCTTTTGCATTTTACAAAAGAAAAATTATCATTTATGAATAGAATGCGAGATATCACCGGACACGCTCTTGCCACTTTGAGTCGGTTAACTGTTTTCCTCCTTCTGCTTTTTGTATATTAGAGATCAAAGCTTATGTACACATAATAAATATGTATGGATAGAGTGGATCTCCCTGCTTTAGACCCCTATGTGGAATGATATGACCTCGTGGTTGTATGTACAATAATACTTCGTATTGCATTTGGTGTTGGCTCTGAGAGGAAGTTATTGAATAATTGGCTTCCAGCCCTCGTATATTATTAACAAATTTTGGCCTATGTTCAACAATTTTTCCTTAGTGTTGTGGTTTACATATCACGGTCTCAGGTTCAACTCTTGATAACAGCTTTTATTTTTGCTTATGGTCATCTATAAAGGGACTGGTGCTGATTGCATTGACCTGATGCACTCCATCATCCACTAATCCATTGAACAGTAAACCCACATTTTTTAAGAAGATCCAGAATAAAAGCTCACTCAACCCTATCATTGGCCTTACTCATTTCTATTTTATTGCCATGAATTTATTCTGGCATGACTTGTTTATCCTTAATTCATAAAATATTTATTTGATGTCAAAATATTGTCTGAAATCAACCTTTATGCCACAAAAGCGGATTAAATCTCTGAAATTAACTTCAAGAGACAGTTCTTCAACCTTTGGCACAAAGCCTTCAAAATTTTTTGGTATCACACATTCAATGACTTATTAGTCTTGGCTTTGTCACTCGAGTAGGTTTCTCTGTTTTGAGATAAAAAAAATGTTTGTTGTGTTCCACTTAGCATTCATCTTTCCTATTCATAAAAATGTATTCAACCTAACCGTAACGCACTATTCGACCACGGCTAATGGAGCTTCCGCGCTTGCTCACTCGGTCCATGGGCCCCATCACGTGTAACAGGCGGTGCGTTAACATTTTTTAGAGGCTCATTAGTCATGTTTACTAACCCTGGAATCACCACATGACATTTCTCCGTGCTTTGGCCTCACTCGCACGATAACGCGAATCACTTCCATGTAGGTCACCTATCCTTCTACTACTCCAACTCAAGCATGCTTAACTCTGGAGTTTTAAACGGATGTGTACTTGGAAAGGTAAGCGCACTTTGGTGACATAGATAGCCAAATTAATTCTATTAAGCCTTCCAACATATACCACAAAACGGGATGTTACAATTCACCCTCTCTCAAAGAACGCAACGTTCTCGTTGCGTCCCAAGATTGTTATCCATATTAGTGTGAGCCCTCACTAACTCCACACTCGTCTGGGTTCGGCTATGATACCACTTGTAACACTCTGACCGCCCACGGCTAATAGATCTCCCACGCCCGCTCACACGTCTTGTGGGCCTCATCATGTGTAACAGGCGGTGCATTTATTTTTCAGAGGCTCATTAGTCATGTTTACTGACGTTGCAATCACCACATGACCTTTCTCCGTGCTTAACACGCACGATAACATGAATCACTGCTCGGTAGGTCACCCATCCTTCTACTACTCCAACTCAAGCATGCTTAAAACTGAAGTTTTAAACGGATTTGTACCCGAAAAAGTAAGCGCACTTTGGTAACATAGGTAGCCAAATCAATTCTCTTAAGCCTTCCAACATATAATACAAACCGGGATGTTACAATTCACCCCTCCCAAATAATGCAACATCCTCGTTGCGCCCCAAGATCGTTATCCATGTTAGTGTGAACCCTCACTGACTCTACACTTATCTGGGTTCGGCCCGCCCACGGCTAATGGATCTTCCACGCCCGCTCACTTGGCCCGTGGGTCTCATCTTGTGTAACAGGTGGTGCATTCATTTTTTAGAGTCTCATTAGACATGTTTACTGACCCTGCAATGAGCACATGATCTTTCTTCGTGCTTTGGCCTCACTCGCACGATAGCATGAATCATTTCTCGGTAGGTCATCCATCCTTCTACTATTCCAACTCAAGCATGCGTAACTCTAGAGTTTTAAACGGATGTTTACCCAAAAAGGTAAACGCAGTTTAGTGACATAGGTAGACAAATCAATTCTCTTAAACATTTCAACATATACCACAAACCGATATTCTTCTTTCCTTTCGAGAAAACGACTTATTTCCCTTTCAAACTAATCATATACCAATAGATCCATGCCGGTTCTGAATGTGTGTCAGGAGTGGCAAAAGCACAGGGCCCTAATTTTTTTTTCCAAAATTTACTTAAGATTTAGGGCCCAAAATTTTGAGAGAAAAAAATCATTATTAACAAATATACAAAGAACAAATAGAAGAAAATTGGAGTATGCATAAAGAGGGAGAAGGCAAAAGCACGCACGTGACAGTTTTTTTAACCAAATCTTTATTTATTTATCATTACTAGATTTTACATTCGCGCTATGCGCGAGTCTGCATTTATAATTTAGTTTACTTTTTATCAAAAGTTTAATTTACAAATTATAATGATTTCTAAAAATTTATTTTCATGAAAATGGTTTTAAAATATGTTTTTCTACTTTTTTTTGCTTACAAAACTGTAAATTTAATTTGATTATTATTTAGTATTTGTTTATATTATAAATTATGTATAACTATTTATATTAATTAAAGATATTTTTTCTGGTTATTATTTGATAGATTGTTGAATGCATATAAAGATGGTACTATTATAAATATTTTATTATACTTTTTTTTAAATTTGGATGAAATAAAAAATAATCTATAAGCATAATGTTTAAATTTTCTATTTACTTATCAAAGTTATATCATAAATGTGTGATTGCTATATATTTATTATATGCTCGTATATACTTGAAATACTTTTGTTTAGTTATGTTTATATAATAAGATATTATAGATATTTTAATTAATTTTAATTAATTATACTTTTGTAAATGTACTATTTGAGATTAAAAATTTCTAGATATTTTTAGGTTCATTAGCGAGAAGTAAGATAGGTTTGTGAACAATACTTTTCATCAATTTCTTTGTGGAAATTGGTAGATAATTAAAGAATAACATAAATAATTGACCCACTGAGTAGAAAATGTAAAATAATGAATATTAAAAAAATTTAAAGATAAGAAGAACTATGAACTTAGGAGAAACATGCTCACTCTTATTAATACCACACTATTGGCTATAACATTTGCTGTACTTGTGTGACAATTATAATTCTCATTGTTGATGAGGATCCGTTTTCCAAGGAAAATTATATAAAGGAAAGATATCATTAGAACCAGATAACAAAGTCTTATATTTTTATATAGAGAGTAATGAAGATTTTTACCATATCGATCCTTGCTCTTGTCAACCGTTTGATTAAATTTGGGATAAGAATGAATCATAAATTTTACCTCTCAATATCATGGTGGACATGATCTACATGTATAAAAATTGTTTATCTAATGAAAAATTAATGAGAAGTCACCTTGTAGATTGTTTTGTTAATAATGACCAAGTTCATAATCTTGCATAGACTATATCAGCTTTTAAATTTACCTTGTAATAGCCTATTCGATTAGATAGTTGAATGCGTAGATTTTTCCTGTAAAAATTTGTGTCATACATAATATATAATATGTTTCATAAACATGTATATTGGTAAGGACTAAATAAACATCCTTATTCCTTTTGATTAGTGAAAAACAACTCAAACCTCATAACCAAAGCACCCCTTTGATGTTACATTTTTCCCAAAACATGAGTACTCTAATAATAATTTTATTCTTATTAAAACCTTTTTAAAGTCAACGAACACCAAAGAAGCAAAAATCAATCATTATTAAATCTTTCTTTTCTTTCTTTATTATCTCTCTTATTCTCTCATGGAACTTTATACAGTTATTTATAGTCACACTAATACTTTATACATAGCTTTTTTCTTGTATTATATAATAAGTGAATTTTTATAGTTGTTTTCGTTTTTTTTTTACTTTAACTATTTTAATATTAGTTTACATTTTGAAGAATTATGAAAATTGAATTGTTACTATAAGGTTTGGATGTTTGCTATTTTGATCTTAATGCATTAGCAGTTAAAAAAAAGAAAGTTTCATTATGAAGAAGCGATTGTCTTTTGATATTGCCATATCATAATTTAATTTGTCTTAAGACATAACTTAAAAAAAAACTTTCTACTATTTATTTTTCTTACATAGAGTTTTAAAATGTTAATTTCACATTTGATATACAATATGCCAATTCCTTATATATATTGATCATATATTTGTGATCGTCTACCTCCAATACTGTTATTATATTATTATTCACGTTTTTTGCAATTTTACTTATTTCACATTTTTATCAAAATGATTTCATTTAATGATTTTTATTTGTATAAGTTTAATATTAATTTTTATTTTATTTTCTAAGAAAAATTTTCTGGTAATCTTAATACGTTTAAAATAATAAATAAAATAGTGACTCAAAATATATTTCTTGGTGTTTTAAAATATATGGACATTTTTAATGACTAATAGCCTCGACTTAAATCTAGCATATTTTGTTTTTTGAATATCTAATAGAATATAGCCAAAAAATTTAAATCGTGTGTTTTTTTCGACTAAATCATGTGTTTTAAATTTATAAAGTTATAATTGTTTGAAAGTCTTAAATTTTTAAATAATTACTATTCTGTTAGTTAATTTTATGTTAAATTTCGTATTTTATCATAGATATTAAGTTAATATATTTATTATATTTTGTTTTTTTCTTGTTAACCTTATTTGATATTGATGTATAAGTTTTTTTGAAATAAATATTTGTTTTAGCAATGTTGGCACTTTTATGAATAAAAATGTAAAATTGTGACTTGTCATATTTTAATTGGTCGTTTAACATCTTATGTGGATGCTCGCAATGGCGTATAGCCTCAACTTTTATATAATATAGATTATTCAAAAACAAAATTACACATAATGTAACACCAATTTTTGAAGAATTAAATTTAACATTCATTCAAAAAAAAATATTATATATAGTGATGACTTGGTCATGCAGTAGCTGATGCAACAACGTAGAGAGGGAACATGCGATAAATCACACTATCATTTGATTCAGCAATATCGGTGTTGATCAATAAGAAACAACTCAAAAACCATAAGTAAACCACCCTTGGTGATGTTACGTGCTTCCCAAAAGTGAACTACTCTAGCATGAAATTCATTCTTATTAAACCCTTTTGTAAGATCATCGAAAACCAAAGAAGAAGCACAAACACCCATTGTGTAAATATTTCTTTTCTTTTTTAGTCTATCTCTTTGTCAAAGTAAATCTTGAAAACTCTTTGATGTTTAGACAAATATTTATAATCACCCTAATACTTCATATATTAGAAAGTTTCTTATTTTATATATTAAGTGAATTTCCATTTTTAAAAGTTTTAGTTTTTGTTATTTAACATCAATTTTCCATTTTATTTTGGTATAAATGATACTTTGGATTTATTATACTTAAAAGGACAAAATTTGTATTTTGACATAATTTATTATCTTTAAAATGTCAATATTACCAGAAATTGTTTATTTCAAAATAAAATAGAAATCAATATCAAATATGGTAAAATTACAAAAATAAACCATTATATAATTTAACTTAATACATAACTGATTTTCGAAATATGACGAATTATTATATTTTTTAAAATGTTAATATTTCCAAAATTATATTAAAAACGTAATTAAAATTTAATTTTGATTTTCCTTTCTACTTTAAAAATTAACATTTTTAAGCAAGTTGTAAAATACTAATATTACTAAAACATTTTTATTATACTTAAGAAGACAATAATATTTTGTTAATATTACAATTTACTTTTGATTTTCCTTTTTACTTTAAAATTAACATTTTTAAGAAAGTTGTAAAATATTAATATTTATTTTGTTAGTTTAAATTATATATGGAACACTAATTTCGTTTTTAATATAATTTCTGAAATATTAACATTTTTTATATTTTCAAAAATCAGTTATGTATTAAGAAGACAATAATGTTTTATTAATATTACAATTTACTTTTGATTTTCCTTTTTACTTTAACAATTAACATATTTAAGCAAGTTGCAAAATATTAATATTTATTTTGTTAGTTTAAATTATATATGGAACACTAATTTCGTTTTTAATATAATTTTGAAAATATTAACATTCTAAAAAAGTATAATATATTTTCAAAAATCAGTTATGTAGTAAGTTAAATTATGTAATGTTTTAACTTTTGTAAATTTACTATATTAGATATTGATTTCTATTTTATTTTGAAATAAACAATTTTTTGATAATATTGACATTTTAAAGATTATAAATTAAGAAGATGATTTGTCATATTATGATTAGTCGTTTAATATCCTATGTGGACGTTTTTAATGACTTATAGCCTCAACTTCTATACAACACTAATTTCGTTTTTAATATAATTTCTGAAATATTAACATTTTTTATATTTTCAAAAATCAGTTATGTATTAAGAAGACAATAATGTTTTATTAATATTACAATTTACTTTTGATTTTCCTTTTTACTTTAACAATTAACATATTTAAGCAAGTTGCAAAATATTAATATTTATTTTGTTAGTTTAAATTATATATGGAACACTAATTTCGTTTTTAATATAATTTTGAAAATATTAACATTCTAAAAAAGTATAATATATTTTCAAAAATCAGTTATGTAGTAAGTTAAATTATGTAATGTTTTAACTTTTGTAAATTTACTATATTCGATATTGATTTCTATTTTATTTTGAAATAAACAATTTTTTGATAATATTGACATTTTAAAGATCATAAATTAAGAAGATGATTTGTCATATTATGATTAGTCGTTTAACATCCTATGTGGACGTTTTTAATGGCTTATAGCCTCAACTTTTATATAGTATAGATTGTGAATAAAAAATTTACAGACATGTTTTAGCACTGAACCAACAAAACCTTGAGACGAGCCTGAATAGATCAACCACAGTTATACCAATAAAAAGACTTACGAAGTTTTGACTTCGATTTAAGTCTACATAGTTATAGCTTTGTCAAATAAAATAGTTATAGATGTATTTCCTCTTTACACACAGTTCACTTTGCTCATTGTGCCTCAACGCATTCTCTATTGTATTAAACAAGTCAGATGTCTTTTTATCTTTCAACTTCCTAGAACTGGTGCCACCGATGCTTTGTCCTTATTCCCATTTGGATACAGTTTTTAGGTCCTTTCAAAGAGACGCCCCAAGTCTAACTATGAGTCGGCGGTGCCGGCCCTGACACCAAACATTAAAAGCTTCCGTCCCGCAATAATATATCAATTTTACCAGTCTTTTATTGACAAGAATCCACTGTAGCGTGATGGTGATATTTAATCTAATGGTATCAAACATCTAGTTTTACAAAAGCCTTAAATTTTGAAAATGTTCTTATATCACGGCCTATACTATTTGTCGGGCTACATTTAGTGGGCGGCACTGTGAGTCGGAACCAGAATGATATATGATTCCCATCTTCACTTCTATGTGAAAGGTCTTACGACATCATTATGGTTCGACTCATGGTCAGACTCATGGTCAGACTTAGTTTGTTACATTAGCCATTCTTTCCAATAAGATTTGATTGTAAATGCGTAATCGTATGTTACATCAGCCATATGAACAATTAAGAAATATTACATCTTACGGTTGGAATATTAATCGATTGTGTGAGTTAAATAAAGAAAAAGGACAATAAGCATGAGCATAGATACCAACAAATAAGCCTTATTATCACTTCCACACGATAAGCTGTTTACAAGGAAACAAACTAAATCACGAGAAATACATTTTTAAAAAGTGCTATAAAATAATGATAAACTCATACGATTCAATATATTATATAAATAGTACTTTACGTCGACGAAACTCAAAAGGAAAACTGGTTTATGATATGGCTCCTATCATCCTAAGAAATATTTACACCATCGTACCCTCTGAACCTACATGGGCCGGTTGTTTTCCATTAGCCGAATGGGATCTAGTTGGTACAATAACTCACGTTCCTACCGTTTACTTCTACAACAAGCCATCTGAACTGTTCCGTGGCAATGTAGTCGAAACCCTAAGAAACTCGTTGAGCCAAGCGCTTTTTCACTTCTATCCTATGGCCGGCCGTCTTAGGTGGCTCCCTCGGGGCCGGTTAGAGCTCGATTGTAACGCCGAGGGAGTGTCATTCATGGAAGCCGAGTCCGAGGGAAAACTTTCAGATTTCAACGATTTCTCTCCAACTCCAGAATTTGAGAAACTTGTTCCGCAAGTAAACTACAAACACCCTATTGAAACGATCCCTCTCTTCTTAGCTCAGGTCACCAGATTTAAATGTGGCGGGATAAGCCTCGGCGTCAGCATTTCGCACGCGGTGGTCGATGGACAAAGCGCGTTTCACTTCTTGTCGGAATGGGGAAGAATCGCTCGCGGGGAACCTCTTGAAACAATTCCAATTCTCGACCGCAGAATCCTCTGGACTGGTGAACCGCTTCCGCCGTTTGCCTCGCCACCTAAGTGCGACAGCAAAGGGTTTGAACAGCCGCCGTTTCTGATCGGAGAAACTGACAATGTAGAGGAAAGAAAGAAGAAAACAACTGTAGAGATAATAAAACTGAGCAAATCTCTGCTTGATAAGCTTAGAAGTAGAGTGAATACAAGCGAATATGCTGATCCAGCGAGAGGGTTTACAAGGTACGAGACGGTCGCGGGGCATGTGTGGAGGTGCGCGTCTAAAGCACGTGGGCATTCACCAGAGCAACCCACGTCTCTGGGAATCTGTGTAGATACTCGTAGTCGGGTGCAGCCACCTCTACCACGCGGCTACTTTGGCAATGCCACTATTAATGTGGTTGCAAGAAGCACCTCAGGTACGTTTTGTCAAATTTTATAAGTTGTTTAATCTAATTTTTCAGTTGATATTTTTTATGTCCTATATATATATATTCTCTCCGTTCATAATAAATCTTGTCATATTTTAAGTTTTCCTTTGTTTAAAATAGGGTATTGTCTTATGAATTTTAATGAAAATTAATAAGATAAAATATATAATTCATTCCTATCTGTAATTAATAAAGAGATGTTCAAGAACCAGCAAGGTTTAAGGAGTTTAATACAATATTTAGGGATATTTTATACATAGTGGTACAGTATAACTCGCGTGAAAAAAATATATTTTAATTTCAAATTTGTTGACCGCAAGTAGTGCTAAACAATATGTAGTACTACCTCCGTTTTATTATATTTGTCTTTTTAGGTTTTTACATACGGATTAATAAAACATTTGATTTTACATATTTCCAAAATAAAAAAAATCATTACCCATAAATCTAATCACATTTCAACCAATCAAAAATTAGAATAGCATAAAAAATTAATAAATTTTGCATTAAAATCATAAAACGACACTTATTTTGAAACAAAAATTTTAGTTTACAACGACAACTAAAATGAAACAAAGATAGTGCTAAATAATATCTTACCATCTCATTCAATAGGCTCGCTGTAGAATGAATATACTTCTTGAACCATTATAGTAGGAATTCAAATTTGGATGGACAATCTCTTGGTAGCTTCTCATGCACGTAAAGTCAAACCAATCATATTAAGGTTAATGTAGTTAACATTTTTCGTATTCATGGATCACGAATTCTATGTTTCGATAATTTTCTTGTGCATGTAGGTGAACTCATATCAAATGGATTGGGTTTCGCGGCGGAAAAAATCAGTGAAGCCATAAAGAGTGTGACAAACGAATACGTAATGAGCGGGATAGAGTATCTAAAAAACCACGAGGATCTGAAGACGTTTCAAGACATACATGCCTTGGGAAGCACGGACGGTCCATTCTACGGAAACCCTAATCTTGGACTTGTGAGCTGGTTAACTCTACCAATGTACGGCCTTGATTTCGGGTGGGGCAAGGAGGTCCACATGGGACCATGCACGCATGACGGCGACGGGGGCTCTCTTCTATTGCCTGATAAAAATGATGACGGCTCGCTGATTCTCGCCACGTGTCTACAGGTAGCTCACATGGAGGCCTTCAAGAAACACTTATATGAAGATATCTAGGGTTCTATATACACAGAAGTATTCATATATTTATGCATTTTCATTTCCATTTGAATAAGGGTTCTTGTAGGGATTCTACTACTGCTGGTGTGATTCTTGTGTTGTAATAAAAAATTTACACATATATAATTAAACTTTATAGTTTTTTGCTTACTATGTGGTATATATTGAATTTAGAGATGATTTTGTCTATATCAACATTTGGTATGATCTTATATGCATTTGACTTAGAACCGGTTGTTTGTCCATCAGTAGCTGTTTAAGACTATCATTGTAGCAATCCATCGCAAGATTTAATGATGGAAAGTATGTTTGTGTGTTAGCTAAAACTGAGACAAAAAGATATATTGCTAAAATTTCAGTAAGACCAATGAATAATTTCGAAAATGCTACCTTTTCAGGCCTTTCTAAATGCTAATAGTATTATTTAATGAGTATATATAGGCTTCAACTCGTAGATATAGTTTGAACGGAATAGCAGAAATGATTACAAATAACAACTTTGCCACATTATAGTTAGTTTCATTTTGCTAAATTAGTTTGAAGGGCTTCATCATTCTACAACCTGAGTAATAGATCATTTGATTTTCCATTTTTCCTCGAAAAAGAAACTGAAGTCAGCCACTTGACTTGTTGAATATAGGTGCGTGCATCCACTTGGGCCTACGAACTGACCCGGCCCAAGAGCAATCAATGACTGAAGTCCACGGACGAAAAGAGATGAAAAGCGAGGTCCACGAGCAAATGAGCATCACTTTACCTGCTTGCTCGAAATATTTCTGGCACACGCGACATAACAACCAAACGCAACAAGAAACAAACTCTAGTCTACACACCGAACGTAGCTGTCAATTGCTCCGCCAGCAACGGTGCTCCCACATAATTGTAATGACCATAGAGGACAGTTGAGAAAAAAAAAAGAAGGTCTATAAAAAGAGAAATCACATAAAGAAAAAAAAGAGCAGTTTTTGAGAGAAATGACTAGAGCTCTTAATACTTGACTATCAATTTTTAATTTTTGAGAATTTGACTTTGTATTTCTTTTCTCGGTTCAACTTTAACATTTCAATAAAAAAAAAACTAACCTTAATATCGCTTATTTTTGTTTAATTAGTCTCCGAACTTAATTACTAATTCTAGACTTCAACAATTGGTGGGACTCAAAGGTTCTAAAGGCACGAAGTACACAAGTGACCACCAAATAAGAAATGTCAACATCTTCTATCGGAACAGGCTACGTCTCAACAATGTCATACTCATCAGCTGCACACGTCCCAAGGACCCAGACTCCGCCCACTTCTCCTCTGCCAGACGTAGTCAAACATCCGCTCAGTCCACCACTAAATCCAGACATGTCCCCAACATTGGGATACAATATCTCCACAGTGCTTCGTTCTTGGTTAAACAACATAATGAACTCACCCGCATGGGAATAGTGTGAACCAAAGTTCTGGAAGCAGCTCAGGCCACCTGCTGCAACCGCATTGATGAGCTCGAACACCTCATAGGCCGACTCTAAATGCAATGCCAAGTTCAGTCTTTTCGCAACTGAAGGGATCAACTAAACGACTAGACTCAACACAATGAACACTCGCGTGAGATGGCCATGGCCCTGATGAAGCAAGCTCATATCCTTAGAAACCTTCAAGTAGAACTGCAACCCCTCACTGCACAAGCTCCACACCTGGAACTCCTCGGGGACGGTCCTGAAACGAATGTACGAATGCCCAGTTCTTGTCGGGCAGAACAACTTGTGCACGAAAACGGAAATAGAACCCCCAACAAAGGCGCTGGGGAGAAGGATCTAGAAACTGCTATATAGGAGAAGACATCCCATTATCCTAGGGGTGGATGAAGCAAGCAAAGCCAAACCCACACACTGGATGCAATAGAAATATCAGCGCTCCGCCAGACATGTCATGGCGCATTGATGACAACTGAAAGACCTCCTTGTTGAAAAACTATTGGAAAAGGAGAAATCATAATGAATATTGTAGACTTACTGAAGCCTCTACTCCCTAGAATGCAAGACATCTTTACCCATCGGGAGCTCCAGTTGTGCCGCCTACATACGAGTTGGAAAGAAAAAATACGAAGGAGACCTCGATCTTCCACCTATGTTGTGAAGAAGTATAAACATCATCATGAGAATTTTTTTTGGTATGCAATTATTCTGTCAGATCCATCTGTGACTACTAACAAAAAGGAGATACTACCAGTGGATGGAAAGCTTGGACCCGCAAGAATCTGAGAACATTTGAACCTCCCTCGCATGATGTCGAGATCATCAAATTTGAACATCCGATGTTGATGGCGTAAACACCTCTCACAATGACTTCTAGTCATCGAAGTAATGATCGCAGACAACGAGGTCTTGAGAGTGTTGATAGACATTGGGAGTTCAATGGACCAGATCTTCATAGAAACCTTGCAAATAATGGAAATCCAAGGCTATAAACATAAGCTAAGGGCCCAACCACTAACAAGTTTCTTCGGAGAAACCACCATGTCAACATGCAAAATAAAGTTGCTCGTTCATGTCGGAAGAGTTATGAAGGTCATCAAGTTCACGACTGAAAATGCGCCAAGTCCAAAATGCTCATTGACTTCCTGATAGAGCTCTCTCTGAAGCTCAGAAGCAATATACCAAACCCCAACACTGAATGAACGCTTTTCGTTGACAGCTTGTCATCATGACATGGTAGCAGAATCGCATACGCTTAGAATCCCCCATGAAAAATGTTTTGGAGCAATCATTTTACCTTGCGATTCTGGCATCAAATAACAAAGCCGAATATGAAGCCATAATAGTTGGACTACGACTTGCTAAGGCTATAACCGCCTAGAAATTTATGCATTATGTGACTCGCAGCTCATTGCGATGCAGTTTAGTGGCTGAACACTAAGCCAAAAATGAATGGTTGGATGCCTACCAGAAAATCATACAAAACTTGGAGAACAATTTTCCCACTTCACTCTGACCATAATCCCGAGGGGAGATAACATGTCGAATGCCCTATCTGCCCTCGCCCTAACTCATTGACATATAATTTCAGTTGAAAGCATTGACAGTCTCAGTATCGAGTTAGCAACAAACCTCTGTCTAATCAACAAGAACGACAAACAAGCTGATGATCCAAGTGACAAAATAGAGATCCATGATGAGCTGTAGGAGGAAAAAGAGCCGCATGTCTATGGGAGAACATATATCATGCTCTAAATCATAGATGGAGTAATCCATGAAGATAAATGGGCAGCCAAATGACTTAAGGCCCGATATGCAACTATATTCACCCCGACGGGAACCTCCTCCAAAGAAACTTCACCAGAGTATTGGTCAGCTGCATCAACATAGAAGAGGTCGAAAATGTTATGATAGAAACGCATGAAGGGGCAGAAGGCACTCATTCCAGAGGAAAAACTCTGGCTCTGAAAATAAATAAATTTGGTTTCTACTGGCCTACGATGGAAATTGACTAACGAAAGAATGCAGCCCGATGCGAGAAATGCCAACGTCACGCGCCGGTGATCCACGCATCTGCGGAGCTATCAAAAGCCACTTCTCCTCCATACCCATTTATGAGATGGGCCATAAACATAGTTGAATTGTTTACCCTATCATGACAGCATCATTACTTCCTCGTAATGCAGACCACCTCACCAAGTGGGTCTAATCTGAGTCATACTAAATATAAAAGACGATCAAGTGCAGAAATTCATCTAGAAGTTCATTATATGCCACCACGGCCTCCCGTACAAAATCATCACATACAATAGTCCGCAGTTTGTATCAAATCAATTCGAGGCATTATGTGCAAGCTGAAACATAAGGCTAAGAAAATTCATGCCTCTATACAACCCAACGAAATGACAGGTCGAAGCCACCAACAAGACTATCATCGACAAACCCTAAAAAAGACTGCAAGAAAAGAAGGGCCTTTAGGCTGATGAGCTCGATGGGGTACTATGGTCACACATGACCACACCAAAGCGATTCACTGGAAGAACACCATTTTTCACTCTGCCACACAATAGAAGCGATGGCTCCAGAAGAAGTCGTCGTCGCAACAGTTTGTCGCATCAACATGACTCAAGACGAGGAGCTTAACAACAAAAGGCTTGACGACCACCAACGTCTTGCCGAGGAAAAACTCAACCAACCGCTACGCCGAATAAAAAATTACGAACAACAAGTGGCTCAGTATTATAACCAAAAAATCAGAGGAAGGCATTTTGACAAAGGTGACCTTGTCCTCAATAAAGCTTCTAAAAACAAGAAAGAGTTGAAGGCAAGAAAGTTAGGATCAAGCTGAGAAACCTAATCTATAAAATAGTGAAGTCTGATGTCTACGAGCTAATGTAAATGGACGAAAATACAATCCCTCGCTCATGGAACTCAGCAAAACTCAGACGGCACTACTACTATAAGCTAAAAGAAATTCATTACACTGTTCTTACCGAACTACGAATGGCTTGATCCTTCCCGGGGGTACATAGGCAACTCGTCTAGTGAGTCTAGATATAACTAAATCATTGTTTTCTCTTAAGTCTTTTGACTCGGCGATAAACTTCGTCACCAGTAAAGTCTTTCGACTCCGGGATACACTTCGTCACCCCTAAAGTCTTTCGACTCGGCGATAAACTTCTTCATCATCATTGTGGCCAGGTGTTTGATTAAACACGTTACACGAGGTGAAATAATCCATGCTTCTGAACATCAGGACCAAAAACCCAAGTTCAGAAGTTAAAATCCAAGACCAGTCCCGCACATCATATGGGTTTAGTATTCACAACAAGCCTAGGACATCTCGCACAATTACTATCATTCCCGATCTAGGTGAGATAAATCGAGACAAGTGTTACCCTCAAAATATATAAAAGATGAGCACAAATTAAATAATGACAAGACAAGCTATGCTAAAGATCTCACACTCAATCGAACAAAAACAACCATCACTAATTTGGCGAAGCAGAAAAGTACCAAAGAAGCAAGCAAGGAGTAACAAACACAAATAAGCAAACCAACGATCCTTTTTAAAATAAGGCCTTCAATTATCCTGAACAAAACAAAAGTCCAAATAACAGGGCCATTAACGACCCCATTCAAAAGTTCAAATCAAGGGCCACCAACGACCCAACAGAAAACAAGTAAGTAAAAGTTTTTTTTATGGCAAACCAACACCGTCACTGGATTAGCTTCAAGAAGAGAAGTCAATGGAGAAAGTCTGAGATCGTCGTCGTTCAGCGTGGTGACGTCCTTGTCATCAAGAAGGCCGGATTACTCCCACAAAGCGGCCTAGTGCAATGTTATTTTCTCTCGAGGAATTCGAATTCCTTCCTCGACACAAAGATCAAGACATGAGATGATCTCCATCATTTTTTCTCCTTCAACGCAAGCTTCTTCACTCGTTCTTGATCAGCCATGTACTCCTTCAACCTCTTGATACACTCGGTACTTCGCCATCACCGCTCAGACCATAGTTGCCTTCTCCCTCTTAACATGTTTATCCCGAGATCATTCAATCTGAGAGATCCTCACGCCCATGACGCTTGCTGATCACCTATATTTTCTCGTAGAATGGCCTCGTGACTCATCGAACCAGAAAGCTCCTACTGTAGAGATGCAAACATAGCGTTTGAACTCTGGACCGCTACATAAAACTCTCCCACCAGCCTTACGATATCATTGATCTTGTCTTCTCTAGCATCTCGCTAGGCTAGAAACCCTTCAAGCTTTTCACATGGTATCTTCAGATCTTTCTCGTAAAGGTACACGACCTGATTCCCATGGACTTTGGACTATACAAAGAAAGAAAGAAAGAAAGAAAATGTCAAAAACACGAAGAAAAAAACTCCAAAATGAAGAATACCCAACGAACATGAGAGTCAGAACGAGATATATCTTTGAACTCCTAGACATGCATAAGATCATCAAAATCAGGTATCTCGGTGAAAGGATTCATTGCGCAAAAAAGTACTCAATATAAGCACAGTTGTTGCTCACAAGGGATTGCTTCTAGATATTTTTGCTTTGACCTCCTCGTCAGACAAGTCACCCTCAAAAAGCATCACTATGAGCCTCCACAGACGAAAGGCGTTCACCATCAGGGGGGACCGAGTCTCCAATAATTCAGCAGAGGAGTCCTCTTCCTCATCACTACAAACAAGTTCCCCTCCTAGAGAAGAAACAATTCCCAATACTCCACCAATCGCTCTTTCTCCCCCCCTAATGGGGGAACCTAATGTCGCCTCACCGAAAAGATCATAATAGGACGAAATTTCACGACGCACTCTCCCCGTACTCTTCGACGAAACTTGGCAAAAACCACCACACGAGGGTGACGAAGAAGAAGGACAAACATCAGCAGAATCAATCTGAGGCAACAAGTCTCGGCCTTCCTTACTCAATGACTCTGGTGCATCAGCTTCTACTTCCCATACGGCTGAAGCATAACAAGAAACTTATCAAGATAAAACTACCTAGGTTGTCCAAAATCGAAGCAAAGAAACATTCACTAGCAGTGGTCCGAGGAATGCTTTGGAGGATTCGATCACGTTCAAACTAAGGCCATTGCTGCAGATCCAAGCAGCGCTTCATGGTCACCCATTAGAGAAATTCGCCAATGGTGGAAACAAAATAAGATGACACTCTAAAAAGACATGATGTACATATGGATTAATTCCGAGCACAATTCAAATTAACTAGCAGAAAAGAGGAGAAAAAAAGAAGAATGATCGACTTACTTGGCGGTGAATTGCAAGTGCTCCTCGGGACATCGGTATGAACAAAAATTGATGCCCAATCCACCCACACGAAGAAACATCGTTGAAACCAGTCATGCACTTTGCTCACCCTCCCTTAGAGGATGCCATACTTGAATTTGATGTTAATGTAGTATGTATGAGGAGTTCTTGGATTCATACTAATGTTCGCAAGCTCTTAAAATTTTTGAAAATTGACAGTGACGTTAACCTTAGCCCCTATCACCGAGCCACCTCCATGTTCCGCATCGCAGTAGGAATAAATTGTGTCAAGGTCAACTCTCGAGCTTCGGCATACGATGTGAAAATCCGAGGAAGGGTAAACCAAAGGTGAGTCCAAGGCCTCTCATCGAAAGTACGAACATGCATGGAAAACTCCATAGGAAAGTGACAGGTCCTGGCTATCCTCATTGCCTTGTCCGTAAGAACCAGAGACCTAGGAAATATCCATCCCAATCAGGAACGTAACCAGCATCTTCTCTCTCATCTGCATCGATCTCGACAACATCTTCATCGACAAGCTGCAAAATAGGGACCTGACTAGAACCTTTGCTTGATGGAGGCGTTGAACGAACACTCTAGCATAAACATCGAATATCAAACATTAACATGAGCAGGAGAAGAGATCTAAAAATCAAAACCCCTATTCAGAGAGGTGGAAGACAAACTTAATTCAATCATCATGATGATAGAGAAAGAAACAAAAAGAGAGAGAATGCAAGGGGTCAGAGTAGCGAAGAAGAGAGAAAGCAAACAAAACTCCTTGAAAAAACGTTATTTATAAAGGAGGATTGACATCGGTTTTGAAAAAAAAAATTGCAGGGCACAATTAACAAAAAGAACACCATCATTAAGCGATGCGACTCTTCGCTGACGCCACCGCACGTCAAAAGCAGCTCAATAAGCAAGCTGGCTCAACTCATACACTCGATACTTTGAAAAGACCCTGTGATTTACTTCACACGGTCTAGCGACTATTGTTGGGTGTGGGACCCCGCATCCACTTGGGCCCACGAGCTTATCTGGCGAAAGAGAAATGACCAAAATCCATAGACGAAAGGAGAAGGGAAACGAGGTTAACGAGAAAATGATCATCACTTCACCTGCCTGCTCGAAACACCTCTGACACACGCGACGTGACAGCCACACACATCATGACGCAAAGTCTAGTCTCGGCATTGAACATATCTGTCAACTGCTCCGCCGACTATTGTGCTCACACAAAATTGTATTGCTAACCACGGAAGGGAATTAAGACAAAGAAGATTAAAAGGTATATAAAAAGGAGAAAACACATAAAGAAAAAGCAGTATATTTTGATGAGAATGACTACAAGTTCTTAAACATTGGCTACGAGTTTTTATTTCTCGACAGTTCAACTTTGTATTTTTTTTCATTTCTGCTTAAACACTTTAATAAACAGACTCTTTGATCTAAATATTGATTATTATTGTTTGATTAGCCTCTAAACTTGGTTATTGATTTTAGGCTTCAACATGAGTAACAACTGATTATTTTTCCAACATTTGAGTTGACGGACATATATTTTTTTGTTATAAAATATTATTTAATCACAGGTTGAAATGAAAAAAAAAAAGTTACCTTGTTAAATAAAACAATTAAATTGAAAAAAAAAAAAGATCACATATATAAATATCCAGCAACAAAAAATATATCCAACAAAAGAAAAAGAATGGTTTCGAGTATCCCATCTTTATGCTATTCCAAGCACGGCAATGCTGTAAGGAAAAGCAACGATTCCGGCAAAAGCAGCCTTTGCCACAAACATGTTGGCCCTCTCAGTGCCGTGGACATTGTCCCAGTATACGTGCCGGTCTCGAAACGTACAAACCGGTTTATCCGCCGCACATAGTTCTTCCCCTGATTCTACCGTACAACAACTCTTTTGTGTTACAGCAAACCCTACAAGAATGTAAAAATACGCATAATTATTTTATTTCTTGGTTAAAGTATACGCATGATCAAATTATAGGATCATAATCCACAGTTATAAGAAAATGTGATTTTACTGCAATTGTATTAGTAGTATGGATAATAAATTATCTAACTGATCAAATATTTATAGATTCGTGACAAAATGGAGATTTCTATTATATATCATAAAAAACGAAGAAATATGATTTAATTTTATGAGATCAATTATTCTAGGGACACAATTAGGAAAAGTTAATGAAGTTTTTTTATTTTAATTTGAGAATCTTTTCCAAAAGCTTAACAGCGTATCAGACAACTGCATTAGTACTGAAAGCCAGTTCAAAAAAAAAAAGACTGCATAAGTAAAGCCATGTAGGAAGGAGTTGATCATAAACCTTTCCAAAACTTTTTCCTTGTGTATTTTGGGAAACTTAAGTCTGGTATTACTTAGAACACCTTAATCAAAACAGTGTATCTTAGTATTACTATAAGTTTTTAATCGGGCAAAAATGATTTCATCTTGGGTCGAAAAAAATTCAGTTCAATATACTTAGTATTACTTACCTAAGGCAGCATACGCCAAAGGAGTTTGGCCGGTGTACATATCGACAAAAGTGAACTTAGCATCGGCGAAGTTAGTGTTAAACTCTTTGACCAGAGCTTTAAGGTTCGTGTTGAAAAATTCAACTGCTTTGTTCACTTCAGCGGCACAGCCCATACCACCACCATGGGAGGCGATCATCCGTGGCGTGCACCCTATCTTACTGATCCCAAACAACGCCACCTTCCTTGCTCCTTGGACATACAACAACTTATACAAAAAAAAAAATGTCTCTAAATTAATCTGTTTGCGGATACATAACTAACTAGAAGTAAACTTTATAGAAATATATCCAATACTCTGCATCATATTTTATATGGAAATTAATCAACCATTTATAATGTAAAAGATTATATAGGATGAAATACTGTAGGAAGGTTTATAATTCATTTATTTATTTTCTTTTCAAAACGTTGGGTATATTACCTTCAGAAAAGAGCGATAATGTCGAATGAGGGAATCAGCAAATTGATCGTACGTGTACTTGCGTTGTGTATTGTACTTATCACCTTGCATGAAGTAGTTGTTAAGATAATCATTGCTTCCTATATTAATAGTGTATAGACATTGCTTCAACTTCTCCTCGGGCACATTTGCAGTCATAATCGCCGCCCGGTGGTTCTTTATTTGCGTTTTAAAACTGATTCTATCACCCTATCGATCGCAAAAAAAAAAAAAAGAAAAAAAAAATCAAATAAACGAGTCAGTTTTAGGATCCTAGCCAGAAAAAAAAGAAAGAAAAAGCAAATCGGCAAAGCCAAATGATTATTTTTCTTAAAAGAAAACATATGAAAAAAATATTTATAGTCGCCTAAAACATTTATAAAATCTTATTTAGAGAGTTGTCCCGTATATTCATTGGACAGGGAATCACAGCATTTTAAATTATCTTTTTTCTAAGTTAGATTTGAAACCTCAGACTTTCAGACAAAAGTCCCAATTTACTAATTAGTTTCGTATTAACAAAACATTATAGCCACCAAATGAGAACAAATGATCACTGCTCGTATTTTTAATTAATATTACTAAAGATAATAATACGTTTAGGAAAAGTACTTAACCATATAGTAGTATTAGTAAAAATGAAATACCCCAGGACAAATAATGAAATATCTTTATTTTGATCTCTCTTGCATTTAAGTATGTTCTTACCAAATGGTAGCTAGTGTCTTCGAGAATACCCGCGCCGCCAGAAGCGTAATTTAAACCGGTGTGAGCTTGTTCCGGCGAGGCTCCGGTGAAAGGTGGAATGTAATCACTGAATCTCATTAGTTCAGCTAAAACAACGTAATTCAAACTCATATTAGACAAGAGACCACATATGAATGATAAACAAAGTAAACTTTATAAAAATGGTAAACATGCAGAAGAAACCGTTCACAAAATCATGTTTTCTCGTTTTGGGAAATTGATTCTTAAATACATTAGGGTAACATTAGGCCATGCCCATCGGCAGTATTAATTTTGATGAGGTAGTATATCTAAACAAATAAAACAATATAGAACTTAAAAAGTACGAGATAGGTAAGAAATTTTGAGATCTTAGCTCTCATGTGAGAGATCACAAAAACCTCTTACACCATCTCTAATAAACTATTTTACTCTAAAATAATGTAATCTTACAATAGAGATGAGATATAATCAAATTTTCTAAAATAATAATCTCAAAATTTCAGCAAAAAAGTTAATCTCAAAAATATATAGCAAGTTATAGAGGAAAGCTATTTCTTTCTTTCTAATAGAGGAAAATAGCAATCATTATTTTAGAAAAAGAAATAGAGATAGATTTGAGTAATATAGTCTCTAAATGTTGTTATAAAACAAATGCTTATAACGGTAGGTTGGAGGTGCTTTAAAAAACTAAGAAGATAAAATGCTTGGTCTGTGCATTTATGACTGTTCTGTATAAAATTATCTAGTTCTAATATTTGCGTTTCTTGTTATGATTCATCGAACATATCAGCTACAACAGAAATGCCTACATTCTAAACTTCCAATTAGGCAAAAGAAACGTTAAGATACGTTTTTCTCTTATAGTTAAGAGTATCTATTAGCAATTTAATCAAAAACATTTGGGCAAAGAAATAAAGCAAACCAGGAACTAACCGATAAAGTCGGGAATATTACGGCCATTGCTGAACCGGCCTGTAGGACCTCTAGCTAAATCCATACCATAAGGTGAGTAGTTAACTTTAGCAGAGGTGTTCAAGGCATTGTTGTTACCGTTGTCGAAAACTGAGTCTCCGAAAACGAAATAGCAAGGCACGCGCTGTCCACGAGCCCCTGAGGCCATTGCTAACGCCGCTCCCGCAAAAACCCACAACAATACCTTGAACATTCCCTCCGCCATTTCTGAAAATCAGTTACTAGAAAATTGAAAAATGGCAACATTGAAGAACAGAGAAAAGTCTATATATATAAGCCATACATAGGGAGAGACAGATGTTTCAAACAAAAAGAAGGGAAGACAGACAGGGTTAAAGTTCTATTTCTAGTCTATTCAATAAAAGAGATAGTTAGTTAATTACTGATGTTAATTAATTTATTTTTAAAAGTTTCTTTAATAGTCAAGAAAAATACAATTCATTTTGACAAGAAAACCCCTGGGGGTGTTTTTGAAGAGTATTTTAGTATTTTTTTCAATTCAAGTATCATACTTATATTTCTCCTCATGCCTATAGAGGTTGGAGGGCGATTAGCACCCCCACCTAACTTATAAAGTACTCCCTCCGTTTTTTTATATTTGACGTTTTAGAGAAATATTTTTATTCCAAATTATTTGACATTTTTAATTTTCTATGTAAAATTTAATAGTAATTAATGTTAGATGACCAATAATATTATAGCTCATATTTTGTTATTGGTTGAATTGTGATTAATTAAGTAATTAATGATGATTTTGTTTAGAAAATTAAACAAAATTAATGTTTTTTAATCTATGTGAATGATCCTAAAACGTCAAATATAAGAAAACGGAGGGAGTATAAGATTTTCTTTCATAAAATAATATAATGACCCCACAAAAATTATAATTTGACCCCATAAAAATAAAAAACTATGAGAAGAAAAGCTTAATTTAGTTGGGTAATTAATAATTAATAGAGACTTGAACTCATATTTTATTTCGATTTTATGTTTATTTCTAATTTAAATTCACTTCAAATGCAATACAAATATTACAAATTTTAAAATCTCATATAATTATTAGTTATTTTAAGAACACTAAAATTGAAAAAGTTTAAAACTCTTAGTTAGCCTTCTCTTTCATCTCTGCTTTTTTTTGTGAATGAGAAAATATATAAAAAAATCTTGTATGTTCAAGTTCTTTTCTTTTATATTTTTAATTTACTTGAAACTTTTGATATTTTACTTTAGATTTTATCTAGAATTTAGTAAAACGGGAAATATACCAATGTATTCACAAAAAGCTAATTTTGAATTAATTAAATTTTATAAATAGATCAGATCTTAACCGAACAATTAAAATTAGTTTGCAAACTCGACGCTTTGGCCGTTTGACAATGTTAGTTAATTGTCATGATAACTTCTATAGCTTGCTGTGGTTTGTTTCTTGTCAAAGTTCACACACATATCATGGATTCCATAAACTAGGGATTTGGTTACAATTGTTTTACCTATATGCAAACAAAAAAAGAAACAAAACAACAATATATATGAAGACTGTTAGAAACAACCACAAACACTTGATAATCCTCAGTTATTTCACATATCCATAACCATTTTCACTAAAAAGTGACATGGCATGATGGCTAATTGTGAAATATCAATTTATTTAATATTGGTTTCTATTATTGGTAAACTCTTTAGAATATGGAAATAACTCATACATCATCATTAAATTAATCTATTCAAATATAACATTAAATCATATAGTAATAAAAATCTAAATATTTACATTTTTTCAAAAAAATAATTTAATTATATTTTTATAATCATACAATTTCATTACTAAACAAAATTTTCAAAAAATTTATACATTTTTAAAAGGCTTATAAACTTTTAATCATAATACCATTTGTTTCCTTTTTATATCTACAAATTTTAGTAATTTTGTTTAGTTTTATATTTTGATAATTATGAAAACTTTATATAAATTTTTTTCAAAAAAAAAATTATACAAATTGATTCAATATATCGTAACCAAAGTAAATAAATAAAAAAACTATTTAAAATTATAATTTTAAATTTATACATATATTTTCTTGAATATAATTTAAAATAAATAAAAATTTTATTTTATCTTACTTTTCGGGCTTAGCTAAAATTAACATTTATATTGAAATATTGGTAGAAAAATAATACAATCTAGAATATTAAAAATATTTTATTTAAAAATATAATTTAAATTTAAAAATTTATTACTGCACGTGATAAAACACCTAGTAAGACGTGAAGAGAAGATAGTCATCTCAGCTGAAGAATGAAAATTATAAGTTGGAGTTGTTGCTTAATTTTTGCTGTAATAGAGAGTTTATTGCTGGAACAGTTTTTAAAGTCAAGTGAGTTTTATAAAAATTGAATGACTTTAGAAAAATGGGTTATCAAATTTATGAGAAAAAATTAAATGGTGTTGGCCAAGTGCAAATGAAAACTCACTACCAAGTTCAATAGATCTAGGCAACTATAGAGAATCAATGAGAAATCATTATATAAACCCACAGACATGGTTGTTCAAAAAAGGAAAAAGAGTAACCACACACATGCATGTGCCACCGTTGAACCGAACCTATTTTGAGTCTGCCCAATATGGGCATTCGACAAAAAATATCTTTTGTATTGCAAACATATAAAAGGGTCCGGTTTACCCTAATTCTTCAATGGGAGATGCAATACATAAACCGCATCAAATTTATTTTTGTGATCAAGTAAGTTTTCAAAAATCATCATATAAAAGCACCATTAGAAAAACCACATACATGTGTGTGACCGCTGGATCAAATTAGGTTTGAGTCTTGGGTTGTCATGAATATAAGCATTCAATAAATTCTGACTGTTTTTTCTATATTTGTTGATTTTGTCAATATTTTACTATTTATTTAATACTCGGATAAATATGAATCATAAATATTTCATCAAAAATATTTATGGAAGAAATTATGTTTTCCTCTATTAGAGGACAAAACAGAATGCTTTAAATATTTGTATTCTTTGGTATGAAATTCGTCTTTGCTAATCAAGTAAATCCTTCACTATAAATAAATGTTGTGTCTTATTCATTCTTTTGTAAAAGGATTTATATTTAGATGTTTTGGGTTTTAAATTTACAGAGTACAAAAAAATAAAAAAAATAAAAACAAAGAATACAAATCCACTAGAGCATTTTTACTGGAGGTCTCTTAGCAGAGATTTTTAACTTTTCTAATAGACGTTTCTTAGCTTTTAACTAAGAAAACCTAAGAACTGTCTCTTAAATAAGAGACTTAAGGCCATCATTATCGCAAGGTCCTTAAGGGAGGAGGGAGCCCACAAATCGCAGGGACCGAGGAGGACCAAGAGGAAAAGTTGTTAAATAAGGTACGACCTACTTTGTCCTTGCTGCTTCCCTATAGAAAAAACAGAACGTTCATGTTTCGTCCCTGTTTAAGGACCAGTAAAAGTCTCTACGATAATGTTGCTCTAAGAGCCGTCTTTTAGCCAAAAATATATATAAAAAAAATCAAATTAAGTTAAGAACTTCATCCTAAAAAACCGGGGATAAGCATGGTCTTAGAAACCCAAAATGGATGTAGTTACAATCCTAAAAATGAGCTGACCCATAATAAATGTCCAAATGTATGTGGACACTTTAGCAGACACTACATCCAAACTATGTTGGAGGTGCCACCACGACAAAAGAAAAAACAACCGACCGGCGACCAAACCACCACCTACCTTTGCAATGGTAGACACGCCACCGAGAGAAACGAAAAGTCACCGCAGACGAAGCACTATGAGAGGGTAGACACTTTAAAAATCAGAGAAAGCGGTTGCGCGAGATTATTTATATTTATAATCTATGTTTTAATTAATTTTTTATGATTTTATGATGATTTATATACTTTAGTTCATGTCCACATGGTATTTTTAGTTTTCGGTTTGGTTTCAGTATGATTATGGATTTTGGTTTTTGTTCAAAGAATATAGTAATAGTTCGGTTATTTATGAATGTAAGTTTGGTTTGTGTTTTATTATTTGGTTTTGTTCAAACAATAATGTTAGGAACTTGATAAAAACTTAAGTTCAATTTGAGAGTGCGGGTCTCAACACGGACATAAATTTTTGATTTTGATTCTGATTTAGGTAGCTATATTTTTATTACATTTTCTGTTTTTATTTTATTTTATGGAATGTTTTTTTTAAATATATTTAGGGAAACAGTATATCTCAAGGTTATATAAAGTTCAAAAAAATCAGCTAGTTTTGTACCTCTATGTGATAAAGATAACTTGTATATTCAATAGTTATGATCATAATTTACAAATTTC
Source organism: Moricandia arvensis (assembly GCA_905132765.1). NCBI lineage: Eukaryota > Viridiplantae > Streptophyta > Magnoliopsida > Brassicales > Brassicaceae > Moricandia > Moricandia arvensis. The sequence continues at coordinate 3,811 of CAJHQP010003201.1, read as the reverse complement.
ATTTTTAATTAGTAAATAGTTTTAGTTTTAATAGGGATTATGTATCTATATTTTTAGTATAAGTTGTTATATATTAGTGGTTATTACAATTAATTTTAAGGAAATTAAATCGATTTAGAATATTATTGACGTAAAATTTATTTATATTTTACAATATTTTATTTAAGAAAAAAACACATTTATTTAAGTGGTCCTAAAGGTATATGAATTTGTCAAATTAGATTTAATTATGTGGCGCACAAAAAAAAGATTTAATTATGTGGGTTGCCATGTTGAAAAGAATGATAAAAATATTGTAAACGTACCCAACCCAATAGTCAAAAAGCTAATGCATATGTGAGTTATTTTTATGCGACATACATATGATAAGTTGCATTCTCAAACTTGAAATTCCTAAACGCAAAAATTTGAAATTCAAGAAAACAACTATGTTCTACCTCTAACTCTTAAATACAATTACACAATAATTTAGCCGATACAATTACAAAGACAACATTACAACAACAAAAAACCTTATATTATACCGTATTATACAAATAAAAAAGAAGAGAAACATGAAGCCATCAGATCCAAGAAACACAAACATCTTCTTTTCAAGTTTTTCATCGAGGACCAGAGAGCTCCATTGCTTGCACAAGTAAAGTAAATTCATGAATAAGATCAGAGTACCTGTTTGAAGATGACATAAACTCATTGATCATGTTGCGACATTCTGAAACACTGTCTGATCTTTTAAGAAGCTTTCCATCTCTCCGCAAGTAAATTTTCTATGAGCGTTCAAACTTTTGACATTTTTGTCTATGTCCAGGACTCTAAACTAACCAAACAAAAGAGATCTTTCTCCCGTTCAATCTCAAGAAGAAGAATTCCAAACCTGAAAATATCGGTTTTCTCAGAAGATTAATGAGTTGATAGATATTTAGGAGCAATGTGACCCACCGTGCCTCTAACTGCGGTTGTGATATGAGAATCTTGGTGATCCAAGAGTTTTGCCAAACCGAAATGGCGACATATCTAACCATTGCTTCACATTAGTCAATAGTCATAAAGAAGTATATTCGATGCTTTCACGTCACGGTTAATAATCGTCTGATAAAATTGCTCACGGCAATACACAAGCACACTTGTAGCTCCTATCACTATTTTCCTCATGCCCTAATCAGAACCGGTTTGGCTTTCATTCTAGACTCGATGCTTGCATCAGACATGTAAGGATAAACCAGAAGCTTGTCAGTTTGTGTGACGGAGAAACCATAGAGTCTTAAGAGGTTGCAATGAACATCTAAACTGATCAATTCGACTCCCGACTGAAATTGAATCTCCCCTCCCAATGCATTTCCATCTTTAAGAATTTTCACCGCAACTACCATATTGTTTCCAAGTATTCCTTTGTATACATTTTCATAACTTCCTTTTTCCCAACTGGTTTTTACTGATGAAGTTATTTGTCACAACCTGAAGCTCCCTGAAACCAAATCTCCTGAGGTTTCCAGGTGAAACTCCCTTATGATGATGCCCATCTGATCACTATAAGAAAACATCAATATACTGAGGGAAATTCTGAGGGAAAATGAGTTCCTCGGAATATTCAGAGGAAATTCTGAGGCAATTCCGAGGACCCAAAAATTTCGTGGTTCCTCGGAATTTCCTCGGAATATACCGACGAAATTCCGAGGAAGCGCAGATCCGTCGGAAAATTCTGAGGCCATTCCGAGGAATGAAGTTTCCTCGGAAAAAACCGACGAAAATCCGAGGATATATTATAGCCGTTAGATAGCCGTTGGGGATTTGACTAAATTCCGAGGAAATTCCGAGGAACTAGCCGTTGTCGTCGGAATTTCCTCGGAAATTCCTCGGAATTGTCGGTAGATTTCATCTATAAATACTACCACCCCTCATCCTTTTCATTCACTCCATATCTTCATCCTCTCACATACTATATTCACACACGAATTTGATTGAAAAATTCATGTCTTCTTCTAACTATTATAGTTCTTGGATCGATCGACCTCATTTGGATCCTAACACGAGATTGCTTACGGAAGAGTACCAAAGAGGTCTAAGCGAATTCATGGCGAAAGTTCAACAACTACCGGAAGCAAAAACGGGTATGTTAAGATGTCCTTGCTCTACTTGTAAAAATAAAAAGGTTATAAAAGAGTTAGATGTTTGGACTCATCTATATTTGAGAGGGTTTACACGAAGTTATAAAATTTGGTATCATCATGGGAAACTGATTATGAATATGGTAGTACTAGCGAACCTCAGATTGCGGATAGGTTAGAAGAACCAATTAGAACGGGTGTAGATTATGGTATAGGTACTGAGCAGATGATAAATGATCATTTTAGAGGAGAAGATTTACCTAATGCAGAAGCTAGGAGATTTTATGATATGTTGGATGCTGGAAAGCAACCTTTGTACGAAGGCTGCAGAGATGGTCATTCATCTTTATCATCTGCAACAAGACTGATGGACATTAAAACAGATTATAATTTGGCTGAAAACTGTGTGGATGCGATTGCTGATTTTGTAAAAGGTATTCTACCTGAGGATAATGTAGCCCCTGGTTCATACTAGAAGGTTCAGAAACTGGTAGCTGGTCTTGGTTTATCTTATCAGGTAATAGATGTATGCATGGATAACTGCATGATTTATTGGAGGGTGGATGAGCAGCGGGTTACATGCAAATTTTGTGGGAAGGCTCGTTATAAAGATACCAGTAGAAGAGTTCCAGTGCCATATAAAAGGATGTGGTATTTGCCTTTGACGGAAAGGTTGCAGAGGTTGTATCAATCTGAACGCACAGCGCAACCAATGAGATGGCATGCGGAGCATTCAACAGATGGTGAGATTAGACATCCGTCAGATGCAAAAGCTTGGAAGCATTTCCAATCAACTTATCCAGAATTTGCGTATGAGAGAAGAAATGTCTACCTTGGATTATGTACGGATGGTTTCAGACCATTTGGGAAGCATGGGAGACAATATTCTCTATGGCCAGTCATTCTTACACCATACAACTTACTGCCAAACTTGTCCTTGCGTCGAGAGTTTTTGTTTCTCTCCATTCTCGTTCCCGGGCCAGAGCATCCTAAGAGATCACTTGATGTGTTTCTTCAGCCACTAATATATAAGTTGCAACAACTATGGGCTCAAGGTGCTGAAACATACGATGTTTCGTGTAAAGAAAATTTTCAAATGCGGGCAGTACTTATGTGGACAATAAGTGATTTTCCAGCATATGGTATGTTATCTGGATGGACAACGCATGGAAGGCTATCATGTCCATATTGTCAAGATAACACTGATGTTTTCCAACTAAAACACGGAAGGAAAACGTGTTGGTTTGACTGTCACAGGAGATTCCTACCACCCGATCATCCATATCGTAGGAGTAGGAATTTGTTTACGAAGAACAAGAGGGTGTTTGACAGTCCACCTGAAGAAGTAAGTGGCATCAAATTGAAGGAACAACTAAGAGATTTTGGTGCAGATAGAACGCCAGACGTGGGTGGAAATGGACATGAACCGATTTATGGTGTAGGGGAACATCATAATTGGCATAAGAAGAGTATCTTCTGGGATTTGCCTTATTGGGAAACTCATTTGTTACGGCACTGTTTAGATGTTATGCATATTGAGAAGAACTTTTTTGACAATCTCATGAACACGATCCTTAACGTTCAAGGTAAAACGAAGGATAATTTGAAGTCGAGGCTGGATTTAGTTGATATATGTGCTCGTTCAGAACTTCATGTTGATGAGAATGGTAGGGCTCCTTTTCCCATATACCGGCTTGATGCGGCAG
>CAJHQP010003200.1:0-71320 GCA_905132765.1 Moricandia arvensis | reverse complement strand
CAAAATTTCTATCAAGCGGGGCTTTTGTGGCCCAACTTGTTCGACTGCTCAAGCATACGTAGCGATATGCGACCCTGCAAAGGCTAAAAAATCAGCAAGAGAAACAGAAATGGACACAAGAATTTCATAGGCTTGAAGTGAAGTCATTGATTGCTAGGCATCGCATTTGCATGGGCCCTTTCCATTCTGCGCACGAACATAAGCACATACTGGTCCCTCGTGAGACTATGTATCTAAATCGGGTGGAAGCAATATCAACTCTGAAAACGATGCTGCTATAGTCATCTAAAGACATCTATTAAGAGGTATTACCTTTCCCATATTTGTGAATTGCGCCGAATCGTAACTAAGCGATGGAGGTACCATGCTCCATTAACAAAATGTGTTTGAAAAACATACTCAAGCAGAACATGGAGTTCACCATCGTAGGTAGCTACACCTTATCATCCTCATACCAGCGACAGTAGAAGTATCAACCGTGCAGATATCCTGAGAAGACGTAGGCTCGACCGCAAGAGATTGTCTCTTGAAGTTCAGATGAATGCACATGTTTGGCATCGCGTGATAAAGCATCGATTAATTCCGCCATGAGTGCAGCCGTCGATCGATGCCATCGACGTGCTAGGTCTGATCGACTACGCCATCGCGCTACGATCGCACTGCAGATGTTGTTCTTTTTGTCTCGACATCGATTTCTGATTTTATGGTTTCACGATTTATACGTCCAGATGGTACAGAGAGCGAACAAGCACGAGTACGAGATCGCGTGCTAGCTTACCAGTTCTCCACCAGTGAGGGTCCTCCATGCGAGACGCTTGGCCAAAGGATGAAGAGGAATTACTTGTGACCATTCGAGGAATTACCCAAGCGCCTCGAAAAGTCTGTGGCGCGATCGTAGGATGCACGGCGCATCTTCCTGTGTGCGTAGGAGTGGATGATTTTAATAGCCTCTACTACAATGCTTGGCAAGCGTTTCCATCGAGCACAAAGTTCGTGTGCGACAGGCGTCACATTTGGAGAGCTGGGCGCTACGCAGCACTTTAGACAGATGGTGCAGGAGTTAGGACTGGGCACTCATGGCTAACGTAAGCATATCACTGCTCTATCATGACCTGTCCGAGCAGTGCATCGCACTCACGGCTACAGGTGCTCTACAACAGCCCTCAGAGTAAAGGTGGCGACATGAGCTACCCTGAATTTTCTGTCATGCACGAGCATCAGGTAGGCAAGATCCCCATCCACGCAGCTCTATGAGATTCTATGGGTTTGACAATGGTACTACGCGCTATATTAATCGGCTCATGTTTCCCTGGTCAGCCCTACCTTCTGAGGGCCTCATTGCGACATGCTACTTTGACTCTATCTCGCTCTAGCTCAGACATAAGCGTCGTCACGACCACCTGCACCTACTTCTGAAGGTCTTCGCCACACTGGTGCTCTGTTGTAGAAAGATGGAACAACAAGGTTAAACGTTCAGAGCTGACACTCGCTGACTATATCACTATTCGTTCAGAATTGATTGGGCCTCATGAGGAGGTCTTTCCGCCCACTAGTGAGGCGATCAGCGGTGAAGCGTTGGGGGCGTGATATGTTTCGTGAGCCGTTGGCGAGCCCTCATGGAGAAAACGCGCTTCGAAGGGTCGTAAGCTCGAAGAAGGAGAGCGATGTGAGGTAGCATGCTGCTTGGTGACACCTGCGATTCGATCTTTGCGTTGCGGATGCGAGCTTCGAGGGAGCCTGCAGTGAGAGGGAGCTGCCGGCACATGAGCGAGGGTCGACGTGTAACGTAGGACCCAGATGCTGAATGCGGACGCGTAGCTCGGTCTGGTTTTGGATGCCACGAGAGCGTCGAGATGGAGTTAGCAGCTTCCAGCGTGAACGAGGTGACAGGACGGTTGGTGAGTGTAGTAATCATAAGCCGCCTCGCCTTCCGAAGCAGCTGAAGCAGCATCTGCACACGAGAACCGTCTCACAGAGTAGTAACGGCCGCAGAGCGAGGCGCGGTGCAGCAGCAGAGCATGCCGGTAGACAGAGCAGCAGAAGCAGACGAGCCAGCAGCACAGCCCGCTCACAATCTCGTTCCGCAGTTTTGTCGCCGTCGATGCATGCCAGAGATAGCCGATTGCACAGACCGATGTGTTTCCAGCATGGCGAGTCGTAGTGACGCAGAACTCGAGCGATATGGGCCCTAGTGGAGACGATGTATCGGTGCAGTCGTTTCAGCCGTCCGCATGGACCAGAGCGAGATCGCCACCGGGAGCAGTACCGCACAGCGCTCAGCAGCTCGAAATGAATACCACTAGACGACGGTGTAGTCCCGTTCTGATACTCCTTCGTCTCTTATTTTATTTTCAGACTTACACTCGTACTTATTTTAGTTTTTCTTGTTGCATTTGGATTTAGACTATTTATTTATTGCTGTTTGGATGTTTTTGACGTGTGTTTGAGTGTCTAACAGAGCTAACCCAAAGAGAGATGATCAGATTGGAGAGTAGACACCACGATTTCAGTCTATTAGCACACCATCGATCGACGTTAAGGTGTTGCCATTGATCGATGGCGCATTAACAAGAAAGGTACAATAGACAGATTGAATCCACCATCAATCGACACCATCAGTTCACCATCGATTGACGGTGATGGTTTACCTTCGGTCGGCACTCACCTACCACCATCGATCGATACTCCTTCCAAAGTTGGTATATTCCGACTTTCTCTAACACTGTATCCTTATTAATGAATTTCTCCTAAACTAATCAGGACATATTACACTGGGGACAATGTAATTTAAGTCTCGGGGAGGTTCACTAATGCAATTTATTTGTTTTGAATTGTATTTCTATATTATATAAGTTTTCAAAAAAAAATTATTGAGTCAAGAAAGGGACTATGATCAAGATTTATTATTGACTAACCACACTTTAGCACCACTCTTAGAAGGTTTGTTTGCTGAAATTACTAGAGATACCAAAGTGGATTCATACTACCACATATCACACTTGCTTAGAAAATTTGAAGGAACCGAAGCTGATTTCCAACACTGATCCTGACATTATTTGCTTGTTTTGGGGCTTTATATAATCTGGATCGGATTCCTTCTGCAAGTATGTAGGTACAAGTCATTGCACCTCTGGTTCCCAAACTCTCTCTCTCTCGTCAGCATCTATTTAAAGTCTTTAAAAGATTGAGATGACTTCCCGAGATGCAGAGGGGTAGGTACATTACCGATGACCCCATTATTCTAATTCGAAGCAACAATCACACATTGTTGGAAGCGAGGGATATGTACATTAATGATGACCCCACTATGCTCCTACAACTTTGTTATAATAATAATAATAATTATAATAATAATTGAAAATGAGATGGCAAGATGGATTGTATCAGCATCATTGTCCATTAAGTTTGAGATCCAAAAAGATTAAGAGAAGAGAGAGAAGAGGGAAGAAAGGGATCACAGAAGATTTTGTGCCCTAGTTGTCTAGAATTGCAGAGGTAAGAATCCATGTGTCCTTTGCTCGATACTCCCAGGGTAAAGCCTGCACTTTTATTTTATGCAAAGAAATGGTATCAGTAGAGGGGCGAATCAGACTAATATTCGCTAAGTTGTTGGTAGAATGGATTTGGCTGTTGATATACTATGGATTTTACCTATTTTACCTATGATATATATAGTATATTTAGAGTTTTTTATATGCATTTGGTATTGTTTTAGAGTATTTAAAGGCCTAGGTACTTATGGGAAATAATTAGAGCTTTTGGATTACTTGGAGCAATTAGGATTGGCCGGCAGAAACTCAGAGTCGGACCCAGATTATGAATGGACCATCGATCGATATCACACACTATGCGTCGATCGACAATGAAAGTCAGCAGAAAGATTGAGAAATTACAAGTTTTACCTAGAAGTTTCATTAATTGTAAGACAAGGCCCTAGCCAAAATTTAGATTATTTATTAGGGGTTTCTATCTTTGTAACACCCTAAGCTGAAAGGTCCTAAGAAGCCATTAGGACCAGAAGCTGAGTAGCCGCCAAAAATTTACACCATACTTTTAGCGTTGGAACACAGTGATACTTCTATTGGAGAGAAAGATCTGATGATCATTACAGAGAAGATCTCGAAACTCCTTATATTTTTACTCAAATTTATTCTATGCAATTTATTCATAATTTATTCATGTTTTTATTGCTATGTCTGAGTAGTTTTCTATTAGATTTAGGGTTATTTCAATGGTAGTAATGTATGCTATTTTATAGAAATTGTTAGGGTAATCTTTTTGGTTCTTTGTTTAAGTTGCTCTTAATGCTAAGTTGAAACTGATCACCTCAATCTTAGAATTAGGGTTCTATATCGCAAGCGAGAGCCTGGTTATAACCTGGAATCTATCTTAAACAAATCTAAATAACTAGTAACAAACGAGAGTTGAACTATAAGTTTGGAGAAATAATTAACCGTGAAACCAGTACTGTTTAGAACGAGCATCGATCGATGTTGTATTACTTGCATCGATCGACGCTCAGTCGAGATGCGCGAGAGTGATCTTCTAAACCCTGAGGTTTGAATTCAGAAAAAATGCTTAACAAAACCCTAGCAATCTATTAGTTTGCATTATCTAAGCCTACTTAAGAATTTCCCCTAAATCTCATCTCAGAATTTAAATACTTATAAACCAAATCATTCATAAAATCACTTTTATTGTTTTGGCAATGGTTCATCTAGCTTTAATTCGAAACAATAAGTCTATTGTGCAATCTTAGAGTCTATGTGGATTTGATCCATATGTACTACACTGAACCTCTTAATTGAGAGAGTAAAGTGGGAAATTTAGGGTTAATCTAAAGTAAAATAAACCCCACATCAGTTTGCTATACTAGGATATGGTATATAAAGTTTCTCTGTGATTGACTCAATAAGATGTGGTGTTGCAACAAAGTAAGGTGACAGTTATACTTAGACATTATGTGAGTCTCCGTTTTTTAAAACCTCTTTCACATGCTTTGTTTTGCTTGAGGACAAGAAAAAGGTTAAGTCTGTGGGAGTTGATACGCCATGGATTTTACCTATTTTTACCTATGATTAATTGAGTATTTTTAGAGTCTTTTATAGCATTTGGGTACTGTTTTTAGAGTATTACAGGTGTAGGTACTCATTGGGAAGCAATTGTAGCTTTGGGATATTTTGGGAGCATTTAGGATGCTTAGCAGAAACCTAGAGTCGGATCCAGTTTTGTGAGTGAACCATCGATCGACGTCACATACTGTTCGTCGATTCGAAAGACAAGTCGACAGCGTGATTGGTGAAGGTTTGAGAAATTACAAGTATTACCCGAAAGTTTCATCATTTGCAAGACAAGTCCTAAGAAGTTATTGTCTTCTAAGTTACACAAGAGTTTAAGAATTGAGAGTTGGAACACCTTGCTACATCTATTGGAAAGAAAGATCTGGATCATAACTACAGAGAAGATCTTGAACTCCTTATCTTTTTACTCAATTTATTCTATGCAATTTATTCAAGATTTATTCATGTTATTTATTGCTATGTATGAGTAGTTCATTGTTTAGATTTAGGATTATTCAATGGTAATAATGTATTGCTGATTTTGTAGAACTATTAGGTTAATCTTCTTGGTTCTTTGGTTAAGTTACTCTTAATGCTACATTGAACTTGATCACCTCAACCTTAGAAATTAGGGTTTCTATAGTGCAAGCGAGAGTTTGGTTATAACCTGGAATCTATCTTAAACAATCTATATAAACCGGTAACAAAAAGAGAGTTGAATTGGAAGTTTAGAGATCCCATCAAAACGCGAAACCAATACTGTTTAAGAATGAGCATCGATCAATACCACCTGGTGGACATCGATCGTACTCAGTTGAGATGCACGAGAGAGATCTCCCAAACCCTAAGGATTGAGTTCAAGATTGTGCTTAATAAAACGCCTAGCAATCTATTAATATGTAGTATCTAATCTTACCTAAAATTTCCCCCTAAGTCTAATCTCTTAATTTGATCCTCCACAAACCAAATCAATCTTGAAACTGCTTTTACTGTTATTACTATAATTCATCTAGCTTTAATTTTAAAGCAGTAAGTCTATTGTGCAATACTAGAGTCTCTGTGGATTTGATTCCTAAGTACTCCACTGAACCTCTTATTTGAGAGAGTAAAGTGAGAAATAGGGTTAATTTGAAAGTGAAATAAAACCCCACATCACATATATAAGGAGAGCTAAAGCTAAGGGCGAAGGGGATCCAGAAGATTTAGACTTAGGATAACTCTACTAGCTTAGAAGAACTTAGAATATAGGTGGCTGCATACTCAAAAACTTTATTTAGATTCTTCTCCATCTCTGTTCTAAGATTCTCTTTGTTAGCTAGATCTCACTCGTTTTATTTCTTCGGAAAATCATGTAGCTTTGCTCTTATCAATCAATAAAACACATCTGTTATCTCTTTCTTGTTCGTTTTCGTGTTTTACGCAGATAATCCGGGACCTCTGAAAAAGTATGGTTCTCTTGGCTTTCCTTAATTTATGGAAATTGATAGTGTAGATTTTGGTTCCCACAGTTTGGTGCTAGAAGGAGGGGGGGGGGGGGGGGGGGGGGGTTGGATTCTCTAATTCAAAAATAACTGAACGACTTTGAAACGATATGCTTAACCAACAGGTGCAAAATCATCTCCTTCCATGGAGAGAGCAACGACCGAATCGCTCAAACCTCTCAACGATCTCCTACTTATCGAGCTGACAGTCCAAAATATCGATCTCGCAGGATATTGGTCGACACTGGAAGCTCGCCGATATCATCTTAAAAACACCCTCGAGAGAATGGAAATCGATCCATACAAAATCGCGGAAAACGCCAAGCCCGGTAGTAGGGACTTCTAGGGGAGGTTTACCATGACTCCTCGCGCAATCAACCTCTCGGTTAGAGCGACAGCATAACAAAAATCATGGAGCTCCTGATAATCGATCGGCCCACATCATACATCACGATCGTGGAAATCCATGGCTGAATTCAATGGCAGGTTGTCCCGTCAACATACCACATGTTTCTAAGATTCCCAACACTTTGTGGAATCAAGACCATCTGGGGAGATCGGAGAATTTTGCAAGTCTACTTCGCCATGGATCAAAGCGCAAAAAACTGTCAGAAGAGATTCCGCCCAAAAAGAAAAAGCAGTCATCTGTCGTTGACAATGCCCCAGAACAAGATGAAATCTTTTGGCAGTCACGAGTGATTGAAGCTTTTGGAACAAAACGTGAGCCGATTTGTGAACCCGTTGTCTCGGTGTGCCTAGACGAAGCCATTCCCGGACCGCTGCATCAAAATCGGCGCAAACCTGAGCGAGTCTTTGAAGATTGAGCTCATATCTTATCTGAAAAAGAACTTGCATACATTCGCGTGGACCACGGAAGACATGCCAGGGATTGACATTAGCATCACGTGTCATGAACTCAACGTCGACCCAACTTTCAAACCCGTCAAACAAAAAAGACAAAATTTGAGACCAGAACACGTTGGTGCGGTTAACTACGAGGTTGAAAAACTCCTTAAATTCTCATCCATTACAGAAGTCAATTTTCACCGATCTCAACAAAACGGGCCCAAAGGATAGCTTTCCACTGCCACACATCGACCACTTAGTCGAAGCAACGACAGGGAACAAACTTCTGTTCTTAATGGACGCCTTCTCTGGGCACAATCAGATCAGGATGAACCCCGTCGAGCAAGAAAAAACCGCGTTCATAACCGATCACGACACTTACTATTACAGGGTAATGCCGTTCGATCATAAGAATGTTGGTGCCACCTATCAACGGCTAGTCAAACGTATGTTCTCGGAACATCTCAAAAAAAATGGAGGTATACATCAATGATATGCTCGTAAAGTCTCTCGAAGAGCAGGACCATATCCACCCACCTCCAAGAATGTTTTTGAATGACTGAGCCTCCACAATATGAAACTAAACCCCACAAAGTGTAGGTTTGCGGTAGCATCAGGAGAATTCCTAGGATATCTAGTCACCTACCGCGGGATCAAGGCTAACCCGGAAAAATCACCACCCTGATCGAAATGACATATCTGAGAATGAAACAAGAGGTTCATAGATTGAGCGGTAGGGTTGCAGTGCTTAACCGATTTATCTCGCGATCAACAGAAAAAGGTTTACCTTTCTACGACACTTTGAAAGGGAACAAGAAATTCGGATGGACCGAAGAGTGCGAGAAAGCTTTCCAACAGCTGAAACACTACTTGGCCACTCCCCCGGTACTCGCAAAACCCATAGAAGGGAAACCACCGTTCATGTACATTGCAGTATCGTTCACGGGCCGTGAGCAGCATCCTTCATCCGAGAGGAACACAACAAGCAAAATCCCATCCTTTACGTAAGCAAAACCCTGCTCGACTCAGAGACACGTTACCCGATGATGGAGAAACTGGCGTTTTGCGGTCGTTATGTCAGCATGTCTATGGCCATACTTCCAGTCCCATACGATCACGGTACTCACATCATTCCCACTGTGCACAATATTGCATAGCCCCAGTAAATCTGGAATGTTAGCAAAATGGTCAATCGAGCTAAGCGAGTACGACATCGAGTATCGAGCGAAAACCTCCATAGTATTCACCAATTTCCTGTAGAACTCCCCACATGGTGCAGAAACTAACCAAGAGCCCGAATCCACTTGGACCCTCCACGTTGACGGATCCTCGTCAAAAAAAGTCTCCAGAATCAGGATCAGACTCACGTCACCAACATGGGAAGTGCTGGAACAGTCATTCCGACTAATTTTCCACGCCTCTAACAACGAAGCTTAGTACGAAGCCCTGATCGCGGGAATATGATTGGCCCATCGCAAAAAGATACGCAAAACTCACGCCTACTGCGCTTCTCAACTTGTGGCAAGCCAATGCAGCGGGGATACGAAGCAAGGGACAAAATAATGGACGCTTACTTAAAACTCGTTCAGAACTTGGCTCAAAGTTTCAATCAATTCGCTCTTACCTAGATTACTCGCGCCGAAAACGCCCAGGCTGACGTCTTATCCACCTTGGCATCCAGCTCAGAACCAAGTCTGAGCAGGGTATTTCCCGTGGAGTTCATAGAGCATCCTAGCATCGGGCCACCTACCGTCATAAACCTGATCGATTCACCCGACGAAAACGCTGACGAAGTCGATATCCAGGCAACTCATGTTTCCGAGCATCCAAGTACGGATTCAACAAACCGTGAACAGAGAAAATCCTTGCATTCTTCGCCGATGGGCAACTCCCAACAGATAAATGGGCAGCTCGAAAGGTTAAAAACCAATCTACACGATACGTCTTGGTTGATGGAGAACTATACAAGTAGAGATTTTCTGAGCCGCTCATGACCCGCGTAGAAGGAAGGAAAGCACGAAGGATAATGGAAGAGGTCCATCCTGGGTCTTTGCGTAAGCCACTCTGGTGAAAGGTCCCTTGCAGTCAAAATCTAACGCCACGAACACTACTGGCCAACGATGATCAAAGATTGCGAGAAATTTGCACGAAAATGCAAAAAATGCCAGAGGCCACGCCCCTACTATACATCAACCAGAAGAGGTCCTCTCATCGATCTGGGCACCGTATCCATTCATGCGATGGTCTATGGACATAGTCGGACCTGTGAATAGTTCAAAGAAAAAAACGCTTCATGCTGGTCTTGACGAATTTTTTCTCAAAATGGGTCGCAGCAGACTCCTACGCGAGCATTAAAGACACCCAGGTCGAAAAGCTTCGTATGGAGAAACATCATCTGAAGACATGGGGTCCCATACGAGATCAAAACGGACAATGTATCTCAGTTTACTTCGACCATATTCTAGGCCTTCTATGAAAAATGGAAGATACGACTGACCAAATCAACGCCTAGATACCCACAATGCAATAGCCAAGCCGAAACTACTAATAAGACCATCCTTGAAGGACTTAAAAACCGTTTGGACGCAAAAAAAGGGTAAGTGGGTTGAAGAAATCGAAGGAGTCCTATGGTCGCACCGCACGACTCCGAGACGCGAGGCGGGAGAAATCCCATTCACCCTCGTATACAGAGTAGAATGTATGATCCCAACAGAAGTTGAATTTCTCGGAGTACGCAGAAGATTGCTCCCAGAATGAGAGGGTTCAAACAATCTAATATTACTTGACGAACTCGATCTAATCAACGAACGTCGGGACCAGACTCTCATACAAATTCAGAACTATCAGCAGGTGGCCGCAACGTACTACAACTCCAACGTACGCAACCGTAGATTCAAAAAAGGAGACTTAGTCCTACGAAAAGTTTTTCAGAACACCGCCGAGCGAAACGCTGGAAAACTCGGAGCAAACTGGGAATGACCTTACAAAGTCATAAAAGTAGTCCGACCAGACACATACAAAATCGCGAACATGCAGGACATCAAAATTATGAGAACTTGGAACGCGATGCACCTCAAGAAGTACTACCACTAGATAACACTTCAAACTGAACTACGAGACGACTTGATCCTCGAAGAGGGTACGTAGGCAATTCGTCGCAGGACGAGCTCAGCTGTCCACCCTCATTAAAAAGGGGGGGGGGGGGATTGGGTATGTATACGTATACTCCCAAAAGTTCAAAATATCCGCTCCCAGACTCAGTACTATTGAAACTTGATTAAGATAACGCGGCGGAAAACCGCCAAAAATCCGTCTATCACCAGAACACTCCATCTTGCAACTCACTTCACTTAAAAAATGACGTAAAATTTCAACCTTCCACACAGCGAGACGGCGCTAACGCTCGAAGGACTCATTTTTTGTCATGTTTTCCCGAAAAGGAATGCTCACTTTGAAAACAGTCCTTCCACGATTATAAAACACACACACTTTCTTAGCACGTATCCTGCGCGAAGAGTCAAAAACGGTAATATCTACCGATAAGTTTGTTTCTGATCACAACAAAATCTTAACGTCCTAAACAGACTAAGCCATCTCGTAGAGATAGCTCTCGAACGCCCGACACAAGGGTAATAGTGCTATAAAAGAAATTCGAAATTTTGGCCAGCACTTTCGGGAGACTTAAAAATTGTCCCCGAAGAGATGCTCGATTCTTTCCATACAAGAAATATAAGCCGAGAACCTACCATGGACTTTAAAGCGGGATGGAATCAGGTCCAAAACGATACAGGAAACACAAGTCGAAGTAGTCATTGCACCCCTTAAAAACCGCGAGTAAACCTAGGTCTAGCACACTAGTCTCTAACACCTCTAGGCATAGTATCAAAAACCATGATACGAGATCCAAAATTTATCTCTTGGGCTAATATTCGAGCGTCGTTAGAAATCTCGCAAGTTTACGCCATGTTCGACCCGTGAAACAGATCACGAATATAGATTTTCACCCAGAGTTAGATTACGAGATGTCAACTCATAGTTTTCCCTCTACACCCACTTAAGTGCTTGATAAGCTCTTGAAAACGCAAAATGAAATTCATTTAAAAGTCGTAGAAGCGACAGGGATTCAAAGCCACAAGCGGGCAGTCCCCAGATAAAACACGGCCGCACTTGGCCGGAGCTTAACATAAAAAAAAAACAAATTCTCACACAAGACTACAAACTCAATCATCCTCCACACGCGGAGCCTCGCCTTCGCCAGTCACCCCTTCCGGGTTTGGAACTGCACTTTCTCCATCCTCCTCGGCTAAGGGATCCTGACCCTCAGGGTCACCTGAGAAAGGCGGAAGGACGCACTCAGACTTCAGGCCCACAAGGATCAGATCGAAGTCTCCCTCCGCATCCACTAACTCCGCCTTACGAGCAGAAAACATAGCTCCCTCGGCCCGTGAAGACGGAGGCGCTTCATCGTAAAAAACTGGACCTCGCTCAACCCCCCCCCCCTCGATTCCTGCCAGAGCCAAGTCTCTGACGTGGACAACACCAAGGAATCGAGGGAATCAGCGATCCTTGTTAAGTGGGTCTGGAACTCGGAATGCACGGCTTCCTTAGCATCTTCGATCGCACAAACCGTCGATCCCTCCCCACTCTTGACTTTATGCCTCAGTTGACGCAACTTCGAGGATTTAGTCGCCTTCGCCTATTTCGCCTTAAGCAAAGGGCTCACAGTCTTCCCAAGATCCCGCTCAAGCTGAGGGAAAGAGCGGGATAAAAAGCTCAAAGGGCTCACAGTTCACCAATCCGAGACTCAAATTGAGTTACTTTGAGGGAAAGAGCATCCTCGATAACCTTCAAATTCCCCTCAAGCTGAGATGAACTTTCTCGCGACTCCGCTAACTCCTTAACAAGACGCCCAGTCTCTAACCCGCACTCGCTGATCATCCCATCTATCAACGAAACAAACTGGGAAACAAAGAAAAAGGGCAGTCAAGAAACGATCGATGTACTCGTGCTAAAAATGGGGCGGAATGTTTTCTATTGAAACGAACCTTGGCGCGATGTCGTTACATTGGACCTGAACATGACACCATTCCAGGACCAGCCTCAGAATCCTTTCCCCTCTCCTTAGCCGCGTCGGAGTTAGTGCAGGGACTTTTGCAACTCCTAGGCACAGCAGCCAGAATCGCACTAGGAGCAGGCAACACTAAGACGGTTACTCTCTTTACTGGGGGACGAGGCATTGAATCGTGAACCGGTTTGATGTCGATGACATGAAATGGAATCTCAGAAGAACACTCTGGCTGAACTTTGACCTCAGGCGCTGATGCATCCTCGTCGACCACCCCTCCGGTAAGAACGGCATCATGTGCTGGGGGATCCTCGGGAATAAAAGGCATCGGCTGGAGTTGCAGGTCTCAGAGACACACCGCGTGTGGGGTTTACAATCTCCTCAGCCTCGTGACAAGCCAGCTCACTCTGAAAGGAAAGAAACTCCGAAATGTGAGCTGAAACAGCTCCGGTAGCAGGAAGGACTGACGAAATCGCGCCGACGGTATTGTTCATCTCGACATCACAACTCTTCTGAGCATTGCTGGAAGAAGACATCTTGGTGGGAAGAATTTCTAAAAGAGAGAGCAAAGAGGATTTCAAAAGTTGAGAGAATGTAAAATGGAAGCTCAATACTTATAGAAGAAACAAAATTTGAAGGGATTTTTCTGTATTGAAATAATCGAAAAAACTTCTTGAAAAGAAAAATCAATTTTGACCGCATATTACGATTAACACCATCACTCACCTGCAAGAATCGTACTCAAAACTTGCGATCTGGGGGGACCAACTGTTGGGGTCAAAAACGGTTATCTCAAAACTAATGGCTTAAATTGCTTTTCTTTACGAAAGCTTTCTCGGCACAATCTCGACAAAAGTTCCCGAGCAAGGGACTCGAGAGAAAGGGAGCTTTGAGACCAAAAACACGGTCCAACTCGCCCGTTCAGCGGGTTGGACCGAACACACAGTCTAACTCGCCGAACGGGTGAGTTGGACAGAGCAAGATGGTCAACCTCGCCGAACGGGCGAGTTGGAGCGAACACACAGTCCAACTCGCCGAACGGGTGAGTTGGACCGAGCAAGATGGTAAACCTGCCCGTTCGGCGATTTTGACCAAACAAGATGGTCAACTCGCCGAACGGGCGAGTTGGACCGAACATACAGTCAAACTCGCTCATTCGGCGAGTTGGACCAAGCAAGATGGTCAACTCGCCCGTTAGGCGAGTTGGACCAATCCAACTCGCCCCCGAGGCAAGTTTGACTGAACATAAACCAGATATTATGCCTTCCGGTGAACCTCGGCAGACCCACCCCTCGTTTTTTCTCAATCGGATTTATCGTTGGGATTTTACGATAAAAACCGCGAAGACTAGTTTTCAGAATGAAGTTCATGGTTACCGTATAAACGACAACGGTTAACTCAATGCCACAGTTGTCTAAACTATATGAGAAGTGTGAACTTCCTAACTAAAGCTGTGTCATATCATTAAACGTTCTTTCCGAGAAATCGTAAAAAACATTTAAGTCGAAATTCGGCCCAAAGAGGCCTAAAACGTGGCTAAAGACCCACTTGCGATTTCATACAAAATTGAGCCCAACAATTTTATGAAGGCGTATCTTTACTCGCAGAAGAAGATAAATCTCGCGAAATCGGAAGATAAATGTCAAGTTTCCAAGATAATGATGAAGATCGAGATATAAAGGAATGTTTCCGCGAAGAGATAAAACTCTACCTAGGGGCAAAAAAGGGAAGAGGAACCGAACCAGAAGGCATATATAAGGAGAGCTAAAGCTAAGGGCGAAGGGTATCCAGAAGATTTAGACCTAGGATAACTCTGCTAGCTTTGAAGAACTTAGAATATAGGCGGCTGCAAACTTGAAACTTTATTTAGATTCTTCATCTCTGTTATAAGATTCTTTTTGTTAGCTAGATTCTATTCGTTTTGTTCTTCGGAAAATCATGTTGCTTTGCTCTTATCAATCAATAAAACGCCTCTGTGCAACTTACAATCGATATTTTGTTATCTCTTTCTTCTTCGTTTTCGTGTGTTTACGCAGATAATCCGGGACCTTTGAGAAAGTCTGGTTCTCTTGGCTTTCCTTAGTTTACGGAAATTGACAGTGTCTGTTCCCACATTGAGTTTATCAATGTAAGGATAAAGAGGTTAACAAGTTCAATAATATTTTAGCAAAAAAAAGTTCAAATAATAGGTACAAAGAGAGTAATTAAAATGACGTATGCGTATTTAGTTACATTTCATTCCATATAAAAACAAGAGTAAGCAAATGTGTGTGACTGAAATTGGTCAATCGCTAAGCTATTATTTTCTTTTTGTTCTTCCTAAACATATTTAAGTTACATTTCATTCCATATCAAACTCAAAAAATGTACATTTACTTTTTAATGCATAATCGGTTTTTCATTTAAAGAGATTACATAAAAGTTTAGAATTTTTATGGATTTACTATATCGTAAAATGCTGGATTATTATTGGTTGACTATTCAAGTTGGGACATAAATGCATCCAAATTCACTACTTTTACATTTGTATTCATAAAATTCACGTTTATATATATATATTTTTATAGTTTTATATTACAATAAAAATTTGATCAGTATCATCTAAATATTTTTGTTCAGCTCCAATTCCAGATTAAAATATCATTAAACATTATGAATAGCATGGACCCCAATACTAGTACTTCCAAATAAAAAAAGAAGTTAATAAGTAGCTTTAAGTTCAAACTCGAGAAGTTCAGATAGATAAATGTAAACTTGTCTCATGAGAATACATACATAAAGAATGAAGTTCAGACGAGGAAAACTTTAAAGGGAAAGAAAATATAACGCCCCGACCGCCCATGGCTAATGGGCCACCCACGCCCGCTCTCTCGGCCCGTGGGCCCCATCCCGTTCCGACGGTCGGTCGTAAATTTTTCAAAGGCTCGAAATCATTGTTTATTGTCCCTGCAATCACCACCCGACCTTTCCCCGTGTTTTGGCCTCACTCACACGGTATCGCGAATCACTTCCCGATAGATCACCCATCCTTTCACTACTCCAGCATAAGCACGCTTAACCCTGGAGTTCTAAACGGATGTGTGACGGAAAAGGTAAGTGCACTTTGGTGACATAGCCAAATCAATTCTCTTAAGCCTTTCAACATATCACAACTCGGGATGTTACAAAAAAATGAAACTTCTTCTCTGACCAACATCTGTTCATCATTAACAATCGTTTACTTGAACAAAACATCAGTCTTCTCAAAGCTGAATAAGAAAAATCAGACACACTGTAATACATATTCATAGGAGAACTACAATTATGACATCTGATTTTACTACAAGCGAGAATAGTTACACCGATATCCATGTCCTAAGCCACAACATGATTTAATAAGAGGTATAAAGAACGTTAAGAGATGTGTGGAAACCTCTTTTTCACTGGCACAGTTAATATCTGCATACTACATTGTGTGATTAAGGCCATGTTTGTTTTGTATCCAAACGCTGCATTCAATGCTAATATTCAGATTTATTTGGACATTATTGCATCAGTATCTTGATGCAACATCTATACTATCTAGAATATGTAGATATTTGAGATGCAAAAATGTAGAATTTAGATGCTACATTTGCATCTCAAAATCCAAAAGACCTAAATACCATTAGTACAAATATAAAATTAACTAAATTAGTTATTATAATTTAATCAGAAATCCGCGTTTTTTCGTCCAAAACGGAAAATTTTGTTTTCCCGTCAAACCCGGAATTTGCATTTTCTAGACAAAATTGTAAAATTATGTTTTTCATCGAAACCGAAAATTCATATTTCTATGCCAAAATCAGAAAATCGGGTTTTCTCACACAAATGGGAAAATCACAATTTCCACGAAAACTTAAAATCTCGTTTTTTTGTCAAACCCAAAAAATTGTTTTTTTCCGCCAAAATCAAAATTGCACTCTCCTGTCAATAATTGCATTTTCCACCAAAATATAAAATCGTGTTTTTCCACCAAACCGTAAATTCCCGTCAAAATCAGAAAATTACAATTTTCCGTCAAGACTGGAAAACCGTATTTTCCACCTTAATTGGAAAACGTGTTTCCCACCAAAACTGGAATAGCAGAATTTCTCGTAAAAACCAAAAAATCGTAATTTCCCATAAAATCGAAAAATCGCATTTTCCCAACAAAATTGGAGGATCGTGTTTCCCATAAAAACTAAAAAAATGTGTTTCCCATTAAAGAAAATTGTGTTTTCACGTCAAAAATGGAACTTTGTGTTTTCTCGTCAAAACTGGAAAAAATCATATATTCCGCCAAAACCGTAAAATTCCGCGTGCGAGCCAAAAATGTAAAATTGAGGTTTCCCACCAAAACCATAAAATCATAAATTAAGTTTTCTTACAAAACCGAAAATTGTCTTTTTCTGGAAAAATGCAAAAAATAATTTTAGATACATTAATTTGATTATTATAAGAGAAATTCCCTAGAATAATCATTTTTAGTTTATTTTCACAAAATAGTCTCCAAAGAATAAAATGACCAAAAACGTTTTGTTGAAGACTAAATACACCCTTGTACCCCTTAGGGTTAACTAACCTTAGACTTTGGATTTAAACATAAGGAGTGGGGTTTAAAATTTTGAAAATTAGAAAATAAATATTAAAATTCTGAAAAACATTTTTTTCTAAAAGTAGTTTCAAAATTATTTTTAATTTCGAAAGTAAATAGAAAAACTGATTTTTTGAAAATATAAAAATATTATAAAAAGTTTGAATTTTGAAAAAATATAATTCAAAATTATGAAATTATTTATTTATATTTTTATTATTTATATATATAAAAAGCAACAGATAGAAATGTCTTTTACCTCTTTAATGAAACATATTTTGCTCATTTTCTTTGAATGCTATTTTTGTGACAAAACTTTAAAATGTATATTTGAGAGAATTGTCTTTTTAGCCTTTTTACCAACTAATATTCAAATGCTATTATAAAATAAAAACAAAAAACTTAGCATCTAGATGTTGCATCTAAATGCAAATACTAACTTTAAAATGAACAACATCTGGATACAATATCTAGGTGTTGTATTCGTTTGCTACATCTAAAGCGTCTGCAGTGGTATTTTCTGCACGAGAGATTTTGGTGAGTTTGAATGTGGTGAATTTCATTGTAAGACCTCGTGCTTCCCTCAAATACGCCACCATCGTTTCGCCTCTAGCCTCGTATTAGCTAATGAATTGGTTTTCTACCAACTGTAAGTCACATAAAGTTTCTAGATTGTGTACACTGATGGTTTGAGCGAGAGGTAAACAGGCATGTAATGCTCCCTATTCAGCTTCATTTTTTTTATGCCTTGAATCGCAATCTGAATGATTGCTCCAGAAATTCTCATGTAGGTGATATCAATTTTATACCTACTCCCGATCCTTTTTGGGAGGATGACCCGTCAATGTAAAGTTTCCATGGTGTAGGCGCCGTTTATGTGTCATGGTTGTCATTATTTTCTTGTGGTATAGATCGCGGGATGGATGTCTCTTGAGAGTTTGTGCTTCTGCACAAGGGGCTTCCCGGGCATTTTATACTCGTATTTACGAATTGGATAATACATGTTCTGTAACAGAGCGTTCTAATCAATCTCAAAAAGCAACACCATATATTTTAGGAGAGTTGTACAGGGATTTTCTCGGTGACGTTTGTCAATCCGTTCAACCTTGGAGTGTGAGAATAGCTATCAATATGCATTTTGGTGTAAAGGTAATTAAAAGTTACGGATGAGTTATTTAAACGATGGGGTTGGGGATATTAAAGATACATATGAGTTATTTGTACGATAAGATTGAGTTATTTAAACGACTGAGCTAAGTTATATTAAAGATACGGCTGAGTTATATTAACTATGTGGCTGACTTAATTATACGATGCGGCTGACTTATTTGTATTGTTTTCATGTGGAAGTATGGATTATTAGAAATCATATAGGACGCTGAGATGTGCAAGGGAAATCGATGAGGGAACTCTTGAGAGTGAGTTTAAAAACTTACCTTCTTACTTATACATGATAAGAAGGGAAAATCCAGGTAAAATTATGCGTCTTTAAATCGATGAGTTTGGAAGATTCATGTATGTGTTCCTTGCGTTTGGTGCGAGCATAAATCGGTTTCCTTCCATGCACAAATTTTAAATTGTCAACGGTATGTTTCTTAATGGTAAATACAAAGGGATGCTTCTCACAACAACAGCTCATGACGGTAACTTTTAGATTTTTCCAATAGCCTTCATTATGGTTGACACTGAAAATGATGACTCGTGGCACTAGTTTTTTACGCAACTAAAAGTTATGATTCCTGACGATGAGGGTCTTATCTCGGATAGGCATAACTCTATAGGGAAGGCGATTGGAAATGTGTATATGTTGGCTTCTCAGGGAATCTGCACCTACCATTTATATAAGAACATTTTGGGACGATACAAAGAAAAGATGTATTTTGTCTGGTGAAGAAAGCATCAAGATGTTTTAATATGAGTGACTTTACTACGATGTTTGAGCAAATTGAAGCGATTAATCCTGAAATTCATGGCTACCTCTAAAGAGCTGATGTCCAACTGTGGGTCTGTGTTCATTTCCCGGGCGAAAGGTACAATTTGATGACTACAAACATAGCAGAATAAATGAACAGAGCACTGTCAAATGCTAGAATTCTTAGCATTTTCAAACTATTAGAATCGATACTGGTAATGATGACCAGATAGTTTGGTGACCGGAGAGAGGATGCTAAATTGTAGCCAACTACCTTTATGTGTGGTGTAGAGAAACTACTACATGTAAGTCAGCTGTAATAGTTCATAAGTCAGCAGTACAAGTTCATAAACTAGGCGTAACAGTTCATAAGTCAGCCGTAACGTTTTTTATTTTGTATTTATAATATGGTTCATGTTACTGCTGCCAACCTGTTGACGATACAAAGGATTGATGCTCATCACACTGAAGCTACAAATGGATCTTCTGGGGAGTCTTTGCATGTTGTTAACTCGGAAAGGAGAAAGTGCACATGCCAGCCGTTCGAACACAAGAAATTACCATGTGTGCACGCAATTGCAGCTGCCGAGTACCAGAATGTTTGTCGTATATCCATGTACAGTCTGATACGTCTTAGATTCTGACAGGATCACTCAATCGGACTAAGGGGATATGAACTCGCCAAAGGCAGAACTGGTGGAACGAGTGATGACACAAGAGGGACGAAAAGTCTCTCAATACTACCAGACTTCAGTTGTTTCTTGACATGACGCATAAGTCCAACAAAAAGGGTTTCTAAATGTTGTTTGATATGACGCACAAGTCCAACAAAATAGATAATGTTTACTTGGAGGAAACTCAACAAGAAACAAGAAGTGTTCTAAACAAAGAACAAAGAGATAGACTCAAATAAAAGGGGAAAACTCAATGATTTATTTCGTGGATCTTAGGCCTTATTCATAGGATTACAAGTTGTAGAAATCCAAAGAAAATGTGCTAAAAACAAGGCATAGAAGACCAAAAACAAAGACTTAACTACATAAACGTGTTGACTGAAAACAAAGACTAGATCTGTTCTTCACACGGTTTTGACTTTTCTTGGGACTCTCCTTCGACTGCTTGGTCAAAAATATTCCAAGGATTATCTTGTTTACTTCTTGGGAAAAGTTGTAAACCATAAAAATGTTTGGATCCACATTTCGGCCCAATGTAGTCCAAAACAATCTCATTCGTCAAGCATGTTTTCCTTAGATTTTTTCATAGTTTTGACATATGGACATGACTTATAACCTTGAATAGATTGGTTTGGTTCATCAGAAAGGAAGTTGACCGATTGTATCTTCTCGGGTGGTCGAACCAGCTCAGAAGATCGAATTAGCTTGCTCAGCTCGTCCAAATGAGTGTCAATCCAGCTCAGCTCGTCTAGGATAGTGTCAGTACTACTCACTTAAGTATTCAGATCATCCAATATAGTTTCAATTAGCTCATCCAGATCCAAGGCAGTGTCGGTCCAGCTCACCTGAATGCGCACATGTCTGAATTCAAGAGAACTGAAGATCACCTAGTTTGTAAATTGCATAACTCCTACATTTGAACTCTGTTTGATTTTATTCTTCTCAAGGAGCTCCATAATTGAGTTGAAAACATTCTCCAAGTAATTTCATGCGTATAAGCCTCGTGGTTTGGAAGATATGAGTCAAATAATGAACATATATCTTTATTGCTTCCCATGATCAAGCCATGCATGTCTGTTTTGCTTGGTGTGCTATCTAAGGGCGCATCATTCTCTCCCTCTTGAAAAGGATTTGACCTCAAATTAATTTTACCTGTATCAAAAGGAAATGAATCATGAAAAAAGAACCTAAAGAACATGTAAATTTAGTGAAGGGAAATTTTGGAAAGAAACTTCCTTGGAGTATTGATGCCATTTTCTTTGCGTACATGCGTCTCCAAATCTCAGGCTGATAAGCACGTTCAATGCTTTCTATTTTCTGAGGCTGAACCTTTTTATTCTGGGCACTCAAACAAACATTAAAATACCAGGATCATATGTGCAAGACATGTACTTGTTTAAATCCGAAATCAAAGCATCTTTCCGAAGAACATGTAGCACAAGTTTCAGCCTTTCAAAATTCACATCAACATAAGAATTAATGACCAGAAGGGATTCCAGGCACGTGATTGAATATTTCCTAAAGAATCATTTCAAAACATGCACAAGTTTCTCAGATTTAGAACACAAAATATCAAGATCAGATTTAGAATAAGAATGGGTAGGTTTCAAAACAAAATCACAACAAAAATTGGTTTCAGCTCTAAGTGATTTTGTTTTATGCAAATAACTAACCATAAGCTCTTTCCAGGCACATGTGGGAGAAAAAAATCATTAGTGATCAGTTCATGACTAGAAAACTCAGATCAAAACCATTATCCTTAAAACAAACAAAGGAATCACAAGGTTTTCGAAAACAGAAATCTGGTTGTTGCAAAACAAGCTCAGATGACTTTTCAAGATGATAAAAACCTTTGCTATGTTTCAAAAACTGATCAGAACTCAAAACAATATCAGAATGGATAACATTGTCATTTTGAAAACCTCTTTGATCAAAAGTTCATCATGTTCAAACACTTTAAAAGAATTAAACATGTTTTTGAAAACAAAATCTGAAACACAAAATTCTTTTACATCGTCAAAACCAAAACGTTTCACATCCTGAGAACTGATCTTAACAAACAATTCAGGCAAAGAATTAATCAAATCAGATCTCTCACAGTGCTTTGTGAACAAAGGAGTAGGAGTTGTGCCAAGATCAAAGCCAAGATGGTTCTCCATGTTGTTGGATGTTATGCTTGATGCTTCCTCATCAAAGATTGTACCAAGTTCGTATTCCTCATCAAATATGGGACCTAGATCATCGTCCTTGGGTCTCCTACTGTCAAGCAGTGGTCTAGATCAAAGCTTGATCTTCCAAGACATCTTAACCATCATTCAATCTTTCCATATTCAAGCTGATCATATCATCTAGGCAAGTAGGATTGTGTGTGCTCTTTTCCTCACTTTCAGTTTTGTCCCAATGGGTTTTAAGGAGGGAGGTTTTTAATCCATATTCAAGCTTAATCCTACTGTCAAGCAGTGGCACAAAGGACGATGATCTTCAGTTCTCGCGAGTTCAGACATGTGCGCATTCAGGTGAGCTGGACCGACATTGCCTTGGATCTGGATGAGCTAATTGACACTATATTGGATGAGTTGAATACTCAAGTGAGTTGTACTGACACTATCCTAGACTAGCTGAGCTGGATGACACTCACTTTCAGTTTTGTCCCAATGGGTTTTAAGGAGGGAGGTTTTTAACGAGGCCACAAGACTACTTCTCATATCTCCTAGATGATTGATCTTGGACCGACCACATCTCTACCTTATGTTATGTTTTATCCTATGTTTTTCATTTAGTCTCTATCTATTTTCGAGAGGTGCCCCTTGGCCTTTTTTCTTATGTTTTCGAGAAGCTGTGCATGTACATCCTTCTCCCTTTATATTCTGGTCGAAACTCTCTTCTAATCTATCCAATATTTCAGTCAAAAATTTGTTTCTTCTTCCTTACTTCTCTGTCGAGATTGCTTAAGGTTTCTGGTTTGTAATATCCAGAGTTAAGGGCTTTCTTATTTGGTGTGTCATATCCAGATCAGTCGCCTAGGAGTATCAAGAGATCATCCATCCGTCTTGAGTCTTGTGTCACCATTCGATCCACATGTCTTGAGAAACTTGAGTCTTTTGATTCGTTTATGCAAGGATTATCCCATCTGTTCCAGAGCATCATCCTAGGATCTTATTAGTTCATAGAAGCAAATGCAAGATGAAATCTCCCTGCAATGGTTAATCCTTAGCGTGTTGTAGTAGCAAGAAAATGTACACACTGAACAAGAATATGCTCCATTAGAAGAGCAAAGTTGGCCAGGGAAATTTTTTACCTGCAGCCTCTAATAGCTTCTGGAGTTGTTGGCCAATAACATCATTTTCCAGCTGGAGTTGTGCGATTCTTTTGAGCTGGGCTTCTTCACCTCCACCTGATAAAGGAAGTGCTGCAACCAAAGCATCAAACTTCACCAAAACAAGAAGCAAGTCATCAAGACTCAGTATCAGATCCTCTAAGTGTTAATTTCCTACACAAACACCAAGAAGCCGCCATCAAAAAAATACAGATGAACTGACCACACATAATCTAACCTGTTTAGCAGCCTTGTCAAGATCGGTAGCAGCTGCGCGAGGTGCAACTCTTTGAAGTGTACCGGAAGCATTGAAAGTGATTGCAGCCATCGAGTTCACTTGTTCTTGCAATTGTGATATTATATCCATCCATCGAGTTCACTTGTTCTTGCAATTGTGATATTATATCCATCTTCTTCTATACGACATTCAGTCAAAAGAATGGCGATTTCTAAGACCAACATTTGCAACGTTAATTACTCTGATGATCTCAACGGAGTAACAGGGTTTAAGGAAGAGACTTACCCTTCCACGACGGCGTTTTGATTTTCTTTTTCTTTGTTCTCCGTTCTGGATTTTGAGCCGGGCTTTAAATGCGCCCTTAAATTTTCATTTTTCCTTCTTTTCTTTTTGTCATCCTTCATATTTCCTTCTGTTTTATTCAAGGTTCTAAAAATCGGTCTAGACGGCGCCTAGGCCCCCGCCTAGGCGGCAACTCAGTCCTCTACAAAACGATTTTTTTAAAATCTGATTTATACCGATTTATACGGTTCTAGTCGATTAAAATTATTCAAAATCAATTAAAATCGATTTAAATTAGTCTAAATATAATAATTTAAGTAATAATATTAATATAAATTTACAAATTTATCTAATTTATTTTATTTTGCATATCTAATTTTGATAATTTATCATAATAATTTTCTATTTCTATTTAAAAATTAAAATATTTCATATAAATGTCATATATATATAAAATAAATCAATAATTCGTTAACGCCTAGGCCCCGAATAATCCGCTTCCTCTATAAAGCGCCTAGTTACCGCCTAGCGATTTCTTGAACATTGGTTTTATTCCTTAAATACTCATTTGAAATTGGATATTAGTATGTTTATGTAATTATATGAATGCTTAGATAACTGATTATATAATGTAAAGCAAACCAAAACAGTTCTATATGTTTTAATCATTTTATGCATTGATGTGTGAGTCTAAACACGATCATACTTAATATTCAACAAAAGACAACCAAAATATATCTTAATTAACTTTGTGAAAAAACACTACATCAATGTTTATATAAATTAAAACTGATTCAAGTTCATTCAAGTCAATGCAAGAGTTTTTATATTATATGTATAACAATTGTTATGAATTATGTAGGAAAAAAAGGTCTATTTCAACACCAACTTTATACGTCGTGCATTTTCTTCACGAAATTTGTAATAGTGCGTATTTACCATGAACTTAAAAAAATTCAAAAATCCTATCTGAACTCTCAAAAATCGTGCCTATATATATTGACCGTCAATGATGTTAGTCAACCATTAACTTATCAAACGACGTCGTTTTGGATAATCCAAAAAATTTAAAATTTGAATTTTATGGGACACAAACTCTGGCACAAAGACATAACACCACACATCTTAACCACAAGACTAAGTTAACATTCTTGTAGTTGTTGGTAAACATTAAATGATATATATGGGAAAAAAGGTCAATTTCAACACGAACTTTACGCGTCAGGCCATTCCCTTCACAAATTATTATAATAGTGAGTATTTTCATCACGAACTTAAAAAAAGTTCAAAAATCCCATATGAACTTTAAAATCGTGCCTATATATATGTTGACGTCAATGATGTTAGTCAATCGTTAATTTATTCAAACGACGTCGTTTTAGATAGTTAAAAAAATTTAAAAAAAAAAATCTGCTATTTCCAGGACTCGAACTCCGGCACGGAAACGTAAATCTGAACATCTTAGCGACTACACTAAAGTAACATTATTGATGTAGTTTGTAAGCATTAAATGATATATACGTTTTGGTTTTATCAAATAAATCTTATCAATTTTTATTATTTTTGTTTAATAAATAAATTTGTTATTATTTATATATTTAATAAATTTATGAATACTTACTTTATAAATTTAAATTAATTACTATTGATTTGAATAATTATCTTTTAGTATTATTAAAAATAAACATATAAAACCAAATTAAAATCTATTATATTATTAAAAATTTTATATTAAAATATATAAAGTCAAACAAGTAATTTAGATATAGTTTAATATTATTGAAATATGTAAATTCAAATTTAACTTATAAACTTAGCTCTATAGACATAAAATCAAACATTTAAAATTACAATATATTTTATTTTAATAATAATATAAAATAAAACTTACAGATTTATAAACAAGGATTCATAAAATTTAATTAAAATATAAACTATTATATATTTATTTAAAAAGACTAAAACAATAAAAAAAAGATATATTTGATAAAAATAACACATATGTATCATTTAATGTTTACCAACAACTACAAGAATGTTAGCTTAGTCTAGTGGTTAAGATGTTTGTTGTTATGTCTTTGTGCCAGAGTTCGTCCCATAAATTGCAAATTTTAATTTTTTGTATTATCCAAAATGACGTCGTTTTGATAAGTTAACGGTTGACTAACATCATTGACGGTCAAAATATATATAGGCACGATTTTTGAGAGTTCAGATAGGATTTTTGAATCTTTTTAAGTTCATGGTGAAATAAGCACTATTACAAAGTTCGTGAAGGAAAATGCATAACATATAAAGTTGGTGTTGAAATAGACTTTTTTCCGATATATATGTGTTGTTTTATCAAATAAATCTTTTTTATTGTTTTAGTACTTTTAAATAAATATATAATAGTTTATATTTTAATTAAATTTTATGAATCCTTGTTTATAAAGCTGTAAATTTTATTTTATATTATTATTAAAATAAAATATATTGTAATTTTAAATATTTGTTTTTATGTTTATAGAGCTAAGTTTATAAGTTAAATTTGAATTTACATATTTCAATAATATTAAAATATATCTAAATTACTTGTTGACTTTATATATTTTAAAATTAAAATTTTAATAATATTATAATACATTTTAATTTGGTTTATATGTTTATTTTTAATAATACTAAAAGGTAATTATTCAAATCAATAGTAATTAAATTAAATTTATAAAATAAGTATTCGTAAAATTATTAAATATATAAATAATAATAAATTTATTTTATTAAACTAAAATAATAAAAATTGATAAGATTATTTGATAAAACCAAAACATATATATCATTTAATGTTTACAAACTAGACCAAGAATGTTACTTTAATCTAGTGGTTAAGATGTTCAGATTTATGTTTCTGTGCCAGAGTTTGAGTCCTGGAAAGAGCAGAATTTTCTGAATTATCCAAAACGACGTCGTTTTGATAAATTAACGGTTGACTAACATCATTGACGGTCAACACATATATAGCCACGATTTTGAAAGTTCATATGGGATTTTTAATTTTTTTTTAAAAGTTTGTGATGAAATACGCACTATTATATAGTTCGTGAAGGAAAAGGCACGACGCGTAAAGTTCGTGTTGAAATTGATTTTTTCTGAATTATGTAACACTCACTCTTTCTCTCTTTGTATCTCTCTCTTTCACTCTGTCTTTTTCTCTCACTGTCATTCACATGTTCTCTCTCTTACACTTATTCGGTCTCTTTTGTATCTCTTTTTGTCTCTCTATATATACCTCTCTCTCTCTCTCTCTCTCACTCATTTTATCTCTCTCTCTCTCTCTCCCTCACCCATTTTATCTCTCTCTCACCCTTATTCACCTTCTCTCTCTATGATTTATGGTTAAATTTGTATAATATTACTCCCTCATATACAAATAGAATATATTATGTTTATGTAATGATTATAAATTTTAGATAATTGATCATTCATGTAAACCAAATCTTCTTCTATATGTATATACCCATTTTATGCATAAGATGTGATAATGAACACAGTCATAGTTAATGTTCAACAAAAAAGACAACCATTTGTAATCTTAATTATCTTTGTAAAAAACACTACATTGATTTTTATCCAAATTATAAATATGATTCAAGTTGAACTATAGCAAAAAGCCAATGCAAGAGTTGTACACATAACAATTATTATGAACACTCCCTCACTCACTACGTCTCTCTTTGTATTTTTCTCTATCTCACTCATTTTCTTCCCTTTTTATATCTCCCCTCACTCACTTCGTCTCTCTCTCTCTTAATAACAAATTCTATTGTTTGAATCTCGATCGTATGAACTCAGAGATCAATAAGAATAACTCAACTCTTATTAGCTTAAGAAAATTACTCAAAACTTAAGCCTTCACAAAGATATATATATCTCACGCACTCAATATGCCACACATTGGAATCTCTTTATATAGATCTATTAATTTCCTAAACTCACTAAACTTTGTTAGATAACTCCTAATCAAAGTATATTTCCTAAACACAACTCAAATAGGATTAGAAAGACTTGGCCTTCAAGTTATTCAAGTTTATCACCAACATTCTCCCCTTTAAACTTGAAGTTAACATCCTTCACATCTTGAACTCCTACCAGCTCTCTCATTTCTTTGAATTTGATTCTTCCTAATGCCTTGGTTAGTATATCAGCCTTCTGCGAAGTTCCCGGAATATGCTGGACATTCCCTTGCTCGTTTTCGACGCATTCTCTTATGAAGTGATATCGTTTATGTATATGTTTGCTCCGTCCATGAAACACATGGTTTTTAGTGAGAGCTATCGCACACTTATTGTCTATGTTGATCACCACTCGTCGACATTCCCCTCCTGTTACTTCTTCGAGCAATTCTTGTAACCATATTGCTTGTTTGGCGGCTTCTATGGCAACCATGAATTCGGCTGCGCACGAGGATAATGCTACCGTCTCTTGTTTTTGAGAGCACATAGGACAATCAATCAGGTAGAATATGTGTCCAGTGGTGCTCCTACCATCATCTTAATCAATATTATGACTTGAGTCGCTGTATCCAGTTAGCTCTGCTTTATTTACTCATCGAAACACTAGGCCAAGCGATGTCGTACCTTTGATATATCTCAATACATGCTTCAGGGCAGTTCCATGTGAGATTTTCGGATCATGCATATTGACTAAGTACTCCGACGGCGAACGAGAGATCGGGTATCGTGTGTAACAGATATCTAAGACACCCAATATTCCGCCTGTACTCTCGTTCATCTATGCTCTGTTCATCGAGCGCCTTTGATAGCTTTAGACCAAATTCCATAGGGGCAAACGTTGAATTGCATCCTTCCATTCCTGTTTCACACAAGATCTTCGTTGCATATCATCCTGAGATAGAGTGCTTCCTTCGGCATGCTGATCAACCTCAATACCTAAGTAATAGGTTAATAATCCGAGATTGGACATTTCAAAGTTATCAGACATCTCCTTCTTGAATTCTTGTATATGTTCCACTCTTGATCATGCAACTAGGAGGTCGTCTACATAGACTGCGACTAAGAGAAGATGGTTGTTTTCTTGCTTCCGATACAGTGACGGCTCTTTAGAGCACTTGACGAATCTTAATTGCTCTAGTACTTTGTTAAGCTTTTCGTTCCATGCTCGTGGAGCCTGTCTCAAGCTGTACAAAGCTTTATTTAGTTTGTATATTTTTTCTTCACTACCGTTTACTTCAAATCCCTCCGGGTTGGCTTACGTAGACGTCTTCCTTTAGTTCTCCATGTAGAAACACAGTTTGACATCTAGATGGTGAATTTCCCATCCATTTGAAGCTGCTAGTGCTATTATGAACCGAATAGTTTCAATTCTAGCTACTGGCGCAAAGACTTCCTCAAAGTCTATACCATGTCTCTGAATGTACTCCTTCGCTACAAGTCTTGACTTGTATTTGTTTATACTGCCGTCACTGTTTCTTTTGATCTTGAAGATCCACTTCAAACCTATTGCTTTAGCTTCTTTTGGCAAGTCGACAAGATCCCATGTTCTGTTTTTGATTATGGATTCTATCTCGTCTTAACACGCATCTCTCCATACTTTCTCTTCCATGGCCTCCTTGAAACCTAAAGGTTCATCGTTGAGAAGCAACAGAAGTTCCTCCCCCTCGGCTTCTGCAAGTAATATATAATCATCCAGATACGGTGGTCTTTTGCTTACTCTTGTCAATCTTCGAAGTTGATGTGTTGTCTGAAGAATTATCTGCTAACGGCAGGAGAGTTGATCCCTCGGGTTCATGTTCATCGTTGATCTCATGCTCATCGTTGTCATCTTCATTCTCGATCTCCATTTCTTCTCTTCAGTTATTCCCTGATTGCCGAAAGTTCCAAGGGTGACTCTGAACATTCCCGGCTTGTCAGTGGTATCTTTGGTGTCTTCGTTCCACTTCCAACTCTTAGTTTCATCAAATACAACGTCTCTGCTTACTGTTATTCTTCTACTTGTGGTATCAAACATCCTATAAGCTTTGGAGCCTGGTTCAGTCCCTAGATGCAGTAGGGTTCTCGATCTATCATCCAATTTCCTTGGGTAAGGTGTTTTAGTTTTAACGTATCCGATGCAGCCAAATACTCTCAAGTGCTTGACACTTGGTTTCCTTCCTTTGTATACCTCGTATGGCGTCTGTGGCTTCAAAGACCTTGTTTCCACTCTGTTGATAAGATAACATGAATGTCTCACAGCTTCTCCCCAAAAATAATTGGGTATATCCATATGTTTCAGGATGCTTCTAGTCATCTCAAGCAAAGTTCTATTACGTCTCTCTACAACTCCATTTTGCTGGGGCGTGTAAGGGGCGGTTAGATGACGTTGGATACCTGATATTTCACAGAACTTCTGGAATTCCGTAGATGTAAACTCGCCACCTCTATCAGTTATGAAAGTCTTGATAGTCGTCTTTGTCTCTTGTTTCGACTCTTGTTTTGAAACTTTAAAATTTTTCAAAAGCTTCTCCTTTGTCTTTCAAGAGAATTGTCCACATGTAACGTGAGTGATTCATCTATAAGAACAAAGATATATCGATTGTTTGTTGTAGTTGATGGTGTAATGGGTCCGCAGAGATCTCCATAGATGAGTTCAAGCTTTTCAGTGGCTCTATACCTAGTTGCTTGTGGAAACGGATGTCTTGTTTGCTACCAAGTAAGCATGACTTGCAAGTTTCTCTTTCAATGTTGATCTTAGGAATTCCTAAAACCTATTCCTTTTGTACCATTAGCTTCATAGAATCGGTTCCGATGTGGCCAAGACGTGCGTGCCAACGTGCTGACTCGTCTTGAATGACTAATTGAAGGCACTTCGTATCAATGATCTCCATACGTACTTTGTAGAGTCGATTCTTTGACCTCCTTGCACTGATGATGAGTTTTTCGTCTCTGTCATGTAATGTTAACAAATCTTCTTTCATTCTCACCTCGCATCCAGATTCAGTTGCCTGTCCTAGGCTTGTGATATTGCTTCTTAGTTCAGGGATAAAGTAGACGTCTGCTAGTGATTTCTTCTCGCCGTTCTGAATGATAAACAAGATGGAACCTTTTCCTTTAATATCAATACGGGAATCGTCTCCAAACCTCACTTTTCCCGTAATAGTCTCATCGATCGTCTTAAAATAGTTCTTGTTTCCCAGTCATTTGATTGCTAGCTCTGTTATCTAGGTACCAAATCATATCTCCATCCATTCCTGACTCAAGTTCTTTGGGCTTCACATTCTTCTTGTTCAAATACATGACTTCATGCATCAGCAAGCCATCTGCCTCGTGTGTTGCTTCGCAGTCTTTGGTCTTGTATGCTTCTTGTAACTTGAGCAATCTATCAGGACAGCTAGATGCGAAGTGTCCATTCTTATCACACCTAAAGCAAGTGATTTTAGACATATCTATGTCCCTGTAGTATGATCTTCCGCGACCTCGTCCTCGACCGTAGAACCGTCCACCTCGTCCTCTATTTCTGTAATCACTATTATAGTCTCCTCGTTGTGATTGTGTATGCGGTGTGTCTATGTTAGCATACATCAACTTACTCTGTTTTTCTTGTGCATCTTATTCTTCTTCATCCCGTACTCTTTCCTCATAGGCTTTCAAGCGTCCTATGATGTCTTCAAAACTTGTCGTTTTGAGATCCAAAACTTGTTCTAATGAGGCTACCATATGGATGTATTTTTTCTAGGAAGACTGCTCAAGAACTTCTTAACCAACTTTGTTTCCTCCATGTTTTCTCCCAATGCCGCAGACTTGGATGCGATTTCTGATAACTTGCCCACGAAGGTATCAATTGTGTCATTATCTTTCATCTTAAGTCTTTCAAAATCTGACATTAGGGTTTGTAACCTAGCTTCTTTTACTCTATCAGCTCCCATGTGTCTTGCTTTAATAACTTCCCATATCTTCTTTGCGTTATCAATGTCTCCAACTTGCAATACAAGTGCTTCGGATATTGGTTGGATAATTAAAGAAACGGCCATGTCGTTCTTCTCCGTATCGTTAGATTTTTGCGGGTATTCCTCCTGGTTTGAGTGCTAGGAGCTGTCCCCCTAGTTGTTTGAAGAGTATGAGATTGTGAGTCCGATAAGTATTTGTGATTATTCTTGGAGATGTGTGGTAAAGACGAACGTGTAGCCGTTCCTGCCACCTCAACTGGTAGTTTAGAAATTTCAGTGATCTCCTCCTCCTCTCGTTGATTATCTTCAACATTATCTACCTGGTCCTTTTCTATTACAGCCACGTCCTCAACTGCATTTTCTGATGTGTCCTTTAAGATATCCCCATTCTCGTCCGATTGGTTTAATGCCGCAAACCTTGATGGCGAGATGATCACCACCTGTCCATACTGCAGATTACCGTTCTGTTTTCCCGTACTCTTACTTGCCTTAGAAGGGTCTACCGTTGACCATTCCTCCAGAAGTTG
Organism: Moricandia arvensis; assembly: GCA_905132765.1. NCBI lineage: Eukaryota > Viridiplantae > Streptophyta > Magnoliopsida > Brassicales > Brassicaceae > Moricandia > Moricandia arvensis. The sequence continues at coordinate 39,404 of CAJHQP010003200.1, read as the reverse complement.
TCCCTCTTCCAAACCATTGTCATTTGTCTCAGCACTTTTCCCAACTTGAGACATATTACTTTCTACCAGTTTCTGACCAGAATCTTCTCTTACTTGAGTATTTTTTCTTGGGGGATTTCAAGTTACTCTTTTCCTGAGCCATCTCAGAAACCTCAAGACACTCAAACTGTTCTCCCTCCTTTGCCTCTGTGATTTTTAGATCATCTTTGGTAGAGGTGTCCTTGATCACACAAACTTTTTCTAAGTGACCCCACTTCACACACTTGTTACACCTTAGTGGTAACCACGGGTATATAAAAGCCACAATTGTATACTTCCCATTGTTGTAGAATTTTATTTGACTTTGGGAGATCCTTTGTAAGATCAGCATTTACGAAAATCTTTGCAATATCAAAATTTGCACAAGAAGCTGTTTCTGGATGCAGTTTTACTGGTTTACCCACTGCGCTCGTGATGAAACTTCAAAACTTCCCAAGAAACATATTCATGGGCACATTCTTGAGATGAACCCACAATGGCACTGAGTCCTCTTCTTGTTTTGATTTTTCAGTGATTGGAGACCACTTTGAAACCACCATTGGAACACCTGCTATGTTCCATGTACCACGTCTGATGATTCTTTCCCTTAATTGCTTGTCTTCAATATGAAACTTCATAGATCTCGCATTCACTTCATATACATCTATCATCTGAGTTCTGTCTCCTTGTGTCCAAATCTTGTTAACAATAACATGAATTTTGGCTACATGAGGAGTCTCGGACATGTATCGTCCATAACAAAGTCTTCCAACAAGAGAGATGCATTATCAAGTACTTCATCCGGGATTTCTACCGTACGTTGCCCATCCACTATCGGATCTCAAAGTCATACTTTGTCAATGTCTTCTTATCTCTCGCAATTGTAGCCCATGAAGCTTTCTTCTGAGTTTCCTGAGTCTTAGCAATCTCCATACCATCCTGAAACACCCTCTCCGTCACCGGAGGAGGCGGTTGCGACATCTAGCCGCCGCTTGGAAGAGTTGAAAGTTTGTTAACCTAAACAACCAACTTTGAGCTTCACGTTACAGAAAAAGGCAAAAGATGCTAAGTGTAAAGATAAAGGTACCACTTTCTAAGTTGAACATGTGTTTATAGGCTTGTGGTTGACTTTTTACCTATTTATTTATAGCTTACAAAGAGAAATTTTGTGGATCCTGGGGGATTAACCAAATAAGGTGTGGTTGTTAGGTACTTAGAATGAAATAGTCTATGTTAACTTGACACTTTTTTTGGGTTTGAGGTCCTTTTGCTTTTCTGGTAGAAAATGGAATCTGATTGATTTTAATATGGTTTGTATGTAAATAAGTTTTTTTATAATTATAGCTCTGACGAAATACTTAATGAACTAATGGTTTTGCTCTACTTTTCTTATTAATTTTAGGCAATCAGAGTTATTATGGAGCAATGGATTTACGTTCAACATCTTATAAGTCTTATCTTATAAGCCTATCAGTATGTGGCAAGGCTTCACTAAACATGAAATTCGAAGAAATGATATCACACATTGAGAAAATATCTTATTTGCTAATAAATTTGTTTAATTTAAATTTGTTTAAGGACAAATCTCTCAAATAGACATTTTTGAAGCTTTGTCACAAAAATAGATCTTAAGAAAAAAAAATACCAAAATAGACATTTTTGTTTTGAAATTTTTTTTTTTTTTTTTTTTTTTATAATTTGAAACATCACTTCCAAAACCCCACCCCATAGCTCTAAACCTTAAGTGTAGATTAATTAACCCAAAAGTATAAATGTATATTTATAACATTTAATAAAACTTTTTAAGGTATATTTGGGTCTTTATATATATTTATTGTTAAATTACCATAATCATTTCATACTTCACATGATGTGTTTTTACAATTCCTTCAGAGCATATTGGAAAAATCAAAAGTAATCAAAACCTTCTGAAACATAACATTTTTTTGAATCCATTTTCACAATTGATCAAACTATCCCAACAGTAATCAAACAAAAATAATATTTTGTAATTTTCCAATTTAATGTATGTCTTTCGATTAAGGAATCATTAGCATAATTATAAAAAAATTTGTAGTCGCATAAAAGTATCTTAATATCTCATCTAAAAATGTTAGATCATTAGTGAAATAAATACTGAAACATATTTACATTTTAGTAATTTAAATATATCTATAATGAATTGAAATAACTATAATATTTAAAATCATAACCAATTTTACTTACTGACATAACTAAGTAAAACAAATATTCAAAATTTTGAAATGTAACATCTGCATTTTCATATGATTTTATTTAATGGTGAATTACGTTTAATTCAGCAAGAATTACAAAACAAATAACCAAAGTTAATGTTATTTTAATTGATAGTAAAATTATATTTCTAAATTTCTATTGCAATTTAAAAAATTAATATTATTTATGTATTCACTTACCCATCCGTAGAGCGGTTACCCCTAATAAACGTAAAACATTTCAATCAGTAAACTTAAATTAAGATATCGTTTAAAAGACATTAAAGAAACAAGTATTCTCGGTTAATCAATAATAGAAAATGAAAAGTATTTGGATTCATTTTCTTACTTTGTGCATATCTTTTTCAAATATATAATATTTAGTTGTTATTCAAAAAACTATTTGGAAAATAACAACTAAATATACGTGCCAATTTATGAATTTTTTTTAATACTAAAAACATGAGCTATTGTTTTGGTCAAATACGACTAATCAATAAAAAAACATTTATATATATAAGTTTTACATAATCCTCTCCCCCTCCCTCCCCCTAAAAAAAAAATCTGTTACTATCAAGGGTTAATTTGCAGAATGACAATAATGGAAGAGATAATAAAGAAAATAACCATAGCAAAAAACTGTCAGAACTGATGTGACAATTATGTTCAAGTTTGAACAATCTTCTCCTTTGCCGCGCGTTGATGTGTGACACACACAGTAGGACCCAAAACAACACACGCAAAGTGATGATTAACATGGTTTAGTTGTCTATTCTATTTACATAACTTCTAATAGTATAAGTATCTAACGACAATTTTTCTTTTGTAGGTTTTACACATTGGTTATTTGTACATTTTGAGGAAGTCCGAAACAACATAATAAACTCCAATATTTTCGAGCCATAGAACTCAATACATCTGTGCATTATGCTGAGACGTAGAGCCGTGGCTTTGAGGTTAGTATTTAACCAATCTCAGTGGGTGGATCATGGAAATATATAGGGTAATGAATGAAGAGTTGTTGTTCTTAATTGTAAAGAGGTCTCTAGAACTCCCAAGAAAACTATGTATTTTGTCCCGTGTGGAATATAAGGTAAAATCATCAAACTTCATTTCTATTATTACTATGTTATACATATTCGATAGTATAGATTAACGATCCATACCCTAAAACAATAATTGCAATATACCGACTAGTGCCAATGTCCAAAATGCAGCGTATTACCCAGTGCCAATGTCGCATATGCAAATAGTGTAGAAAATTTGGTTTATATTAATAACATAACGACAAATATAAAACAGATTATGTTACAGTTCTATTCGATAAGTCTATAATATAACAAAATATAAAAATAGTAAATGGTTCGGCCTCTTCGATCATAAGGTAGGGAAGGGATGTTGCTATTGATACATGAGGTATAAGTGAAGAAGTGATGGTAGGAGGAGAAGAAAAAACAATGGCGGGAGGAGAAAAAGATAAGAAAGAACACAATATAGGCCAAAATATAGTATAACTCCTAATTTTTAGCTGCATTAATCAACCCAAACAACAAAAAGATAGAGGTAAGGGAGGGAGAGAGGAAGAGAGAGAAAAGATGAATATGATGAAGAAGAAATACAAAAAAAAAGAATGAGAATGACAACAAATAATGAAGAGAAGAAAAAAATGGAGAAAGATGAAAAGAAATTGAAAATGACAACATATTGTAACATACTACACTATGCTCGTAAAATAAAATAATATACTATAATCTCTCATTTTCAACTGTCCTAGACAACCGAAGCAAAAAAAAAATATCGAACGACAAATATAATCTATATTTTGCTACGTTTATATTCTATAAGTTTTATAATAGAACATAATATAAAATAATAAATTGTGTATCTTTTTCAATTATTTTTAGCATCTGATATCAGTAAAAGAGAAAATGTATCTGATAGCAGCAGAAGAGAAGATGTTGTTGGTACGTAAGGTAGAGGTGAATAAAGGACAATGAAATGGCGAGAACATTATAGGACGGAAGAAAAATAGAATGGGAAAAGTAAATAGACAACGGATCATGGCAATGACGGAAAAAAGAGCATGATGATGACGGCGATGAAAGAATCAATTATGGTAATGTTAATGTTATAAATAAAAAACAATAATAGAATAGAATACACAAAAAAATATTTATTCTTTCTCATGTTTTCATATAACCGGTAGAGAGGATGACGAAAAAGAACAAAAAAGGAGGAGCAAGGAAGGAGAGGAAGAAGAAGAAAATATACTATATTATGTTTAGATGTAATTGGTAGGTGCATCCGTTAAAACAACATTGGCAGTAGCAGTGGTTGAGACAACATATGGATATCTGTGTTGACAAATAAGGTAAGACAACATTGTCAAATTCGTATAGAAGCATATTTTACTATACAATAACAATATGGTCTAAATACATAGTTTCACGTAGTAATGCTGCATACTATATTTTAAATAGTATGGTAGCCGTCTGCAATAACTCCACATTATACCGTATACTATACTATAACTTCACCTGGATGAAAATAGTATGGTACACTATGTAGAATTATATTTCATCTTCTTCACGGTGATTCTTCGACTCTCGTTTATACTCTGCACCGCCATAACTCCAACTACCTAGTCAAATCTAACTAACTAAATAGTGAAATCAATTATCTTTAAAATCACCACTATTGTCGTCCTTAATTTTACAGTCATACTCATTTGACATCTTCCCCAGAAAATATTGATTCACGCACATCCTCATAAATATTATCGTCGGTTTTTTGTTAATATCATGACTCATTCTTCCTTTTTAAGTGTAATTGCGATTCCAAGCATCGAATTTCACCCAGGGTATTGTTGTCTTCTTTTCTTTAAATATGTAACATATCATAGCACATAATTTAATATGGTTAGTTTTTGAATTAGCATCTTTTTATGGTCATATGCTCCAATTTCCCTTAATATTAGCAAGCCACATAATGGGTAGATTAATTAAATCTATAATGGTTTTGATACCAAATGTAAGATTATCTTTTATGATTTCTATTATGAAATCTACCCAAGACCATATTCTACATTTTAGATTAATTCAACCCTAATAGTTTTTAGAGAAGAAAAAAGAAACACTAACCTTATCCTCTGCTAATGGTGATAAAATGAAATCAATTCATCCATTGATTTTCTCCTTCCTTTGACCTTTTAACTTTGATGATTCTAAATATTTATATATTATATATATTATATATAAATTAACACTAGCGGTGTTTGGTTCAAGCTGCTAGTTAGTATTTAGTTATGAGTATCCCAACGTAAAGTATCTCTGGTGTAATATAAAAGAGAACCAAGACCTGCAAAGAATGAAGTATTGATAAGCTTTATCATGATATTTTCCATGTGCATTAGCAATTTTTTTTCTTGGTGAATTGGTGGAATGACTATATTGAGAACATAAAATTAGCAAAATAACCATGTAATAAAGTAGTTGGTAGAGTGTGACATTTTTTGCACTGTGTTGAAACAAGTTCTCCTTTTCCGCGCGTGTGGTGTTTTTGATGTGATGTACACGCAACTGACACCAATTACTATACACGAAAGACATATAAAATAATTTACTCCATATTAATTGCACTGGAAGACAAGAAAGATATAAACGAAAAAAGAGAAGAAGATAAATAAATATATATGCACTATATTATTCTTTATAAAATAGAATAGTATACACTATCAATTTCTATAAATTGTACTGCGAAATAAAAAGGAAAATGAGGAGGAAGAAGAAGAATAAGTAGTAGTAGAATGAAGAAAAGAAAGAAGAGAAAATGCAAAGAGAATAATGAGAGGTGGAAGGCGAGAAAGATGATGAAGAGAAGAAAAACGAAGAAGAAGGAAATTACATAACTTCTGGCTATATAGTTGTAGCATGGCCATGAACATTAATGAGACATGGTTTAAGGCTGCTTTGTATTTTGTCATAAAATTCACGTGTATCCGCTAATGTGATGTAAAACTGAAAGTTATACTATATTATATATGTTATGAATAGTATAAAATACTCCACTCATTGCAATATCATATTAATAAAATATAATCATTTTACATGGAGGAAAAAAAGGAGTAGGAGGAGAACGAGGAAATATAATGTGTGAGAGATAATAAACATGAGGAATGAAGAATGAAAGAGTTTGAGTAAGGAGTGACGAAAAAATGTTGATTTCATAGTTCTCGTGTAGTAGAATGAAGAAAGAAGAAAATTTACTATGGAGAGATGTGAAAACAAAAATTACCACAAGTTTACTATACTATAAATATTGTATAGAATAGGCTGCTCCGCTGTATTTGCCAATGTTATCATCACAACCATGTAAAGACTAGGATTTAACTAACAAAATTTTCACAATACAATCGACGCAAATGGCAAAGATTATAGTTTTGATTAATGAAATAATACTAACAATTTAAATGACATTCAAATATTTGTATTTTCATAAAATTTTAATTTCCATTCTATTTGTAATATAGAATAGACAATATATGTTCACTGTTCATCTTCTTCTTCAATACGACATTTGATTTTTTCATTCCTAAATCTTTAGTACCATAACAAGAAAACTAAATATAAACTTATAGTCTCGGGTCAATCTTCATCTCCACCGGTTTAATCACCATCATCGAGGAAGCTGGTGATAGAGTTTTCACTACCGTTGTTCTTGTTTCAGTGATGCCTATTTTGTTACATACAATGAGTTTTGATCTTGATTCATTTCAATCAACTGTGTGTGCAATAATAACTTTCATTTTCGTTGGAGAAGAAGCATGAAATAAAAGAAATTATATTGTGGAGAAAAGAAGAAGAAATATGGTTGAGGACAAAAGAATAATTAATACATATTATACATAGTATATTCTAAACATTAGCTTTCATATGGTTATTTGGCTAATTTATTTTTTTTCTTATGGTCATTGCTTCAAATTTCCCCTTATTTCTTCTTCCAAGCTTGAGGGCAAGCTTGATTTTGTTGAGAGAATTATTGATAGATGTCAATTATGTTAACACTGATTGGGCACGTGTAGAAGCTGATGTGACTAAATGAAAATATAAAGTAAAGATATTGTTTGAAGGAGAGGCTTTGTCGTTATTGCTTATAAAAAAACAACTCGTGAAGGTTGCCTGAGAATATAAGAACCGAGCTTAGATGAAGAGAAGTTATTATGCTGATTATGTGTAAGAGTGAGACTCTATGAGTCTTTCTTTGTCACGAGCTCATGTTGATTGTGATTACGTCTTCAGGTTGAGATAGCCATGAAATCCTAATCTGAGATTCACACTATCATCTTCATTTCATTCTTGTAGTAACCATGAGATCCGAATTTGAGATTTACACTATCAGCTTGTACTTAGTGTGTTGAGTTATTAATAAGAATAGTTTGTTGAGATGTAGGGTATTAAGACTCTATCAATACAACAAGCAAAGATCATAGGTAATGTTAGCTAAAGGATTTTTATTAGAGTCAAAAAGCCTGAAGTTGGGATCTTTATGGAGCTTTAGGATTTTAGAAAGAGTAAAAAAAATCCTGCAAAGTGCAAAGACAATATCATAGCTAATTGCCTACCTTACTTCGAAAGAGGTTACAAAAAACTCCTAAATTAGAAAAAAAAAGGAGACATTACATCTCCAACTTAAACCGATAAACCTACATATTGTTGCCTGCTTCAGCAACTACAGAGGCAACCTCACGGATAAAGTCAGTCTTCTGCAAGACAAGTTCCATTTCTTTGGCCTGAAACAACTTCCACTTCTCTTCAGTTTCTTCTTAGTCTCCACAGCCACCATGCTCCATTGCTGTTTCACAAACCGTTCACCCACACCTAAACTCGCAATGGATTCAACAAGAAACGAGTCTTCAAACCAGTCAGATGCTCTCATCACACCAAGAGACTTCGAATCACCAGTACCAACACTTCTTTATCAACTTGTACTTTCTTACCATTAACCAACGGCATCTCTATCATCTTCTTCCTTCTCATTATCATCCAACACCTCTCTGTCTTCTTCTACATTGTCACCATTAGCTTCGAAAGAGTCGAGTTTCTTCTTTAGAGACCCATCAGATTCAACTTCTTTCTCTACCTCTTTACCACGGGGGGCAAGATTCTTCTTCACATTAGGGGTGAGAGCCATTCCATTAGATCCCCAAAGATACTTGGACAACTTAAAACATTCCTTATCATGAGCTTTGGGGCATAGATGCAACACCTTTCAGCACTTTCTTCATATACTTCTTCCTGCAAAGACCTAATCTTCTCAACAGCTTGAATCCTTACTAGCCTCAAAGCTAATGGATTTTCTGATGTATTCATAAAACTCATCCATATCTTCGTACGGGCTCTTCCCAGTCTCGTTTTGAAGTCAATCATACCTTGAAGCAGAGAGATCTCATCTTCTTCGCTCCAGCAGTCTCTGAAACAGAGGTTTCTTGGTATCCTCAACAATCTTTGAAATCTTCTTGGACCGCTTTGCATGCACCTTCCTTGGGGACATCTTTTCACTCGAACGCTTAGATCCAGAAGCAACGGGCGTGTCTTACTGGATTTTTTCGTTTCGGAGGAACGATGACGGTATTCATGAGATCGTCTTCTTCCTCAGACGAAGATTCGTCGGATATCTCTTCTGCTCCCTCTCCGACAGACTCTCCACTTCATCGTCTTCTGACTTTGGTGGATCTTCCAAAGGGTTGAGCTTCTTCTTAGCCATCTGGAGTTTTTCTTGTTCTTGTAGTAAAGAAAAAAAAGAGAGGGACAGCTGATTTGGAAATCAAAGCTTTAGGTTTATAGCTAGGAAGAGCTCATATAAAAGAATATATAGGAAACTAGATTTCGACTAGAGATTATTTATTGGAAAATTACAATTCTAGCTCAAATTAATAAAGTAAATTTCTTAGTTTTACATAATCAAAGGATTTGAATTACTTCCAAAATTTATTTATTAGTAATATGTGTATTCATATTAAGGGTTTTAGGGTTTTTATAGTTAGCATTAATTATTTTCAGTCGAAATGTAATATATGGTTATTGTTTAGTAACTTAGGCGTTAATGTTATGCTTTCACGGATAGATAGTTATGGAATAATATCTAAAAGGTTGATTTGTTCAATAAGATTTATATAGTGCTACAACTACAATACGTTAGTTTGGTTTTTGGTCAAAATAATTAATATTGTTAGGTATAAATAGAGGAATGACATGGCATCTAATCTTCTAATCTATCAAAATAAAGTACACTTATAAAATAGAGAAATATTCTAGAAACACTTTTTTTTATGTTTTGTCACAAAATAGTTTTTAGAGAAAAAATGATCAAAATAGATTTTGTTAAAGGGTGTAAATATATATTTTTACCCTTTAAATTAACTAATGTAGACTTATGATTAAAATTATGTGGTGGGATTTTGGAGGTGATGTTTCAAATTTTAAAAATAGTAATAAAAATTTTAAAATAAAAAATCTATTTCAATTATTTTTTAAGATTATTTTTGTGACAAAAACTATTAAAAGGCTATTTGAAAGATTTACCTTACCATAGATTTTTTTTTTCTGCCACTGAATTTATAACTAAATTTAAATCCATCATTAGTTGCATTTTTTTCATTTTGTCATTTTTTATTACATGCCTTACCGATGTTACATATAATTATTTTTCACACGTTAATAAATTATCTTATTAAACTCGACATCTTCTATAGAGTTTGATTACACCTAAAGCCACTTTTTAACTTTTCTTTACACTCAAAGCCACTTTCTACATAATAGGCACTTTATTGTGGGCCAGAGATAAATTGTGGACAATTTTACCCTTAGTGAACAGAAACGTAGATTGTTCATGTGTGGACGGATGATGTGTGGATGAGAATACGTGGAAGGGGTAATGGGTGATGCGTGGATGAGTGATGTATGGTCATCTGATACGTGAACATGTGTTGACAGATAATGTGGGGATGGTGTATGAAAAGGTGATATGTGGATGGATGTTCAAACCACCGTCTCTAACTCCCATAAACGACGTCATTTCCAAAGACACAGTCTTTTCCCCAAAGCACAACCTCTCCGTTCGAATATTCCTCCCAGATAAAGCCTCCGCCACCAATGAAAAGCTACCGGTCCTCGTCTACTGATGCGGCCATCAAATTAGTAGCTGAACCAGAGGCCAACCAGTTGCACCAATCAGCTAACCAAAGGACCATCCAGGACATGTGTTTCAGTCAAAACACCATATCTCTTCAACCCGGAAGAAATTTGCCATGAAACTAATTTTAAAGCATTCTACACTCAAGAAGGATTCAACCCCAATTGGAATCATCTTCAAAGCTATTCGGACCAGGAAGATATAAATTTTACAAACCGGAGGTTCTCCATCCCGTTTATCTGCGAGTATCCGAGTTTAGAAGTTGTTTCAAGCCCAAGGAAAAAAGTATCCGACCCAAACCAAATCATGGACTTCAATATAGATCTCTTAGCTATATTAAATATAGAATAATTCTTAAGACTTATATTGCAAGCATATATATAAGTCAAAAACAAACGCAACTAATAAAATATATAGACAAACTACTTATGTTATTGAGGGTAAACACAATAAATAAAATTATCTTTCAAAAAAGCAAAATTTTGGTTATTTATAAATTTCATATATATTAAACAAATATATGTTTTACAAAAATGTTTAAAATATAAATTAACCAAAATATAAATAGAATTTGAATGTAAGGAAAAAATGAATACCCGTACTTGGCGTACGAGTCCAACTCTAATTACAATTATGAAGAAAAATCGAAAGCGTCCAACTTAATTAAAATTATGAAGAAAAATCAAATGAAAAATTCTAAGAAGATTTAGGTTTTAATAGTATAAATTGTTATTTTTCTAAAGTAAATATAAAATATCTCAGGAAATTTTGGAACTAGATCATATATATTATATATGTTGAGGCTATAATCCATTAAGGGATCCACATAGGATTTAAAACCACCAATTATATTATGACAAATTAACATTATAATTTATTATTTTCGTAAATGTTAGTATTTTCAACAAACTATTTATTTCAAAATTAAATAGAATTAAATATCAAAAAGGTAAACTAGCAAATGTGAAAAATTATAAATAAAATAACTTAAAATTATGGTAATTTAAAAAATTAACATAAAGTAATAAATAAAAATAATAATAACTATATTATTTAGCACACGGTTTTCAAAATTTAAACTATTATGCTATTAAAAATATTCACAAATAACATATACTAACTTTTTGGGTTACTCTTGTATTTAAATGAATTTAGGGTATCATTTTGCATTTAAAACTAAGTTTTGAGTCATTTTGGAAAATTCCCTACATTTTTAAATCTTAAATTTCAATTTATCAAAAAGAGAGTTCTTATATATATAAATAAGAGAGTTCTTCTCCAGTTAATGTGTCCATGTCAGCAACCTAGATTGAAGTGGGTTCCACATTCAATTTAAGTCGTGAACCATCTTATGTTTTGGTTGACAAATGTTTAGTGGACTTATTGTTGATGCTGGGTGGGCCGTAAAGGATATGTAGGGGCTAGTTCCACCTTTTACTTGAAACAAATTGTAAGCGGAAAAAAAAAACTCTTCCTCGTATTATCTTCCTCTTCAATTAGGTTTAGGGTGCTTCCATCAAAGCACCACTCTTTCTACTTCTTAAATTAAATCCATGAACTTTTTATCTTCTCTATCTATACATTTCAAATTCTTTGATTTAGTCATCGATAATGGTTGGCTTTCTTAACATTTTGAGTTCCCCCTATATATGTAGTTTTATGTGACACAACAAAACCTTGCATCTCATTCAATTCACAACTGTTCATCCAATCATCGAGCATGTCTTCATCTGCTGCTTATGTTCTCGAGTCGTCTGCAACTCGACTTTTGATGCTCTCCCACTTGGTTGGAAATTCTCAATTCATCATCTCTCACCTCCTCAGTTTTTTAAATCATTGTCTCATCACCTTCACCTTCACCTTCCTTGGTGAAAAGGTATCATACTCTTTACTCTCTCACAAATCATATAGTCAAACTCTATCTCATGAACCCTCAAAATCATGTCTGATTTTTACTGTTCAGCATTCATACCAAATAGATTAGGAAACCTTGGTAAAATATTTTGTGTAATCCTAAGATCAAAGTAGAATAGAAAGTTTTCAATCTAATCCTAAATCATTTTGAAGGCAATGAGAATACAAGTAGATGCTTATTCTAAGTGCAATGAAGGTAGTGAAGTGATATGAATCAAGTAACTAAGCAAGACAAGAGCAATAACCAAAACTTTTAATCAATAAGAGGAAATAAGACTCATGGGATTAGGAATTTGACTTCAAATAACTAAGATTCAATCTAGAGTGGTAAGCTTTCAATCAATATGTTTACTTAAGGACACCACTTACTGTTGTCGCTGATACCCGCGTTATACAGGAATAATGTTTCTCCTTCCATTGATTTGGCGAGAATTAGAGGAGTGGTCAAGTAATGCTTCAATTGTTTGAAAGCTTTCTTGCATTCTTCGGACCACTCAATTTTTTTGTTCCCTTTCAAAGTGTTGTAAAAGGGGAGACACTTATCAGTTGAACAGGAGATGAAACGGTTGAGTGCTGCGACTCTCCCGGTTAATCTCTGCACCTCTCGTTTTGTTCTCGGGGATGCCATTATGATTAATGCGTTGATTTGTTTTGGATTCGCTTCGATCCTTGATATGTCACAAAGATATCCGAGGAATTCCCCGTATGCGACAGCAAATCTGCATTTTGCTGGTTTAGCTTGATGTTATGCAGGTTCGACCTCTCGAAAGATTCCTGCAAAACGAATGAAACATGGTCTTTTCTTCGAAAGATTTAATGAGTGTATTGTCAATGTAAACCTCCATTATTTTTCCAAGTTGTATAGAAACATATGGTTGATGATCCGTTAATAGGTTACTCCTGCATTTTCAGACAGAATGACATTACCTTATTGCAATATGTGCGGCGAATTGTGATGAATGCTGTTTTCTCGTGATCGTCAGGATTAATCATGATCTGATTATAACCGGAAAAGGCATCCATGAAAGACAGAAGCTTGTTTATGGTCGTCGCTTCTACCAAACGATCGATTTGTGGTAGTGGAAAGCTGTCTGATACAATCAGGTTTTACACTTAAAATTATACAAGTGCGCAGTGAAACGAAATAGTATTTCAGGGATCGAATCCACAAGGACCAAGGTTACCACAACGAATCTTAGAGAGTAGTGTTAAGCTAAGACAAAATGGGTGTTTGTTTGTAGTTTCCAATTGCAAAAATATAGATGTATAAAGCAAAGAACGATGTAAACTTGTGAATAAAAAGCGTCAAGTATCGGGAATATTGGGAAACACAGATTGATAGATGTCAAAGTTCAAACAAGGAATGTATTAAGAACCTTTCTAGAACTCAAGTAACTTAATTAGACTAGTCTACTTCCGCAGTACTAAACCCTATGTATTAGAATCTTAAGACTAAATTCCATTGAATTTCAGATTCTAAACATGCAATAAGAACAAGTTTGATAATTTCACAAACTTCATAACAACAACTTCCACTGGTTATGAATATTTTGCTCATCTAGGTTCATTCATGCATTTAATCGCAACAATTTTGGTGCATTAAACAAACTATGAATCAGGAACAAGGTGATCAATCCAGTTTCAGACACTAAGACAACCTAGATGAAGAAACTGATAGATTATTCTATATTTTAAAAAATCACAATCATCAATCCATGAATTCCTTTGAACCCTAAACCTAACTAATAGATTAGTCATACATGGATAGTGAAGCACATAAATCATTGAGTACAACTTATATAAATAGAAATCAACAAGGGGGTTCAGAAATCTTCTCTACAAGTATAGTATCCGTCTCCCGATGGAACAAATCTCCAGAGAAGTCTCTAATCAAAAGTAAAAAATCCGAACTGAATTGGATAATATGATTATTTTTGAAAAAATCTATATTGGTTATTTGAATATTTTAGGTTTTATATACATCAGAACCGAACTCATCCTAACTTGGAAGGATTCAACTCGCAACTTACACATAAATTTATAATATTCAAGCGGGACCTAATTTCAAAATTCAAAAAATGATATCCTAAAGAAATAGCCCATATATGAATGGATACCCAATATTCATGCCTAGCTGATTTTGTAAACTAACAAAAATGACTATATTAGCTTAACCCACGCAAGTAATAGTTTCCATATTTAATATGTAGGACATTGAATATATTCTTGTTTGATTAATAGAAAATATTATGTTTTGATTTTGAATCTATTGATTTGGATTATTTATTAAAGTAGGTAATTTCATTTAATTCTCAGTGGCATGGAAGTGTAAATAACTTTGAAAAATAAGGGACATTTTTAATGGGTACTTCTGTTTTAATAAGATACATATAGGAAACTAGATTTTGACTAAGAATTATTTATTGGTTAAATTGCAATCATGTTTTTAAAAGAAATTACCAATAATAAATGACTATTTTCAAAAATATTTTAAATTTATTATAAATATAGACTTAATTAATTTTTCTAAATATTTATAAAAAAAAATAGATACTCAACCCCAATTTTTAATATTAAACCCTAAACAATAATCACTAAAGTGTAAACTCAAATGTTAATATATTTTTTGATTAAATATATTTTGAAAGTAGTATCTAATTTGTGGCATTCTTAGCAATTTTTCTTAATTTAATAGAGTTTGTATAATTAATAAGTTTAATTTCTCTGTATTTATTATTTACAAAATTATTTTTTACTTTTAGACTTTCAATTTAAAAGTTAAAGCAGTTAATATCATTAATATCAATAATGAATAGTTATATATAATTAAAAAGAATTCATATTAATAACATAATATATAATAACAATTTATTTATTATAAATTAATATAATAAAATCAAAAAAAAAATTAAAATTTATTTGATTACATAAGTGATTAAAAATTAATAGAATAAAAATTATCAAAAAACTTGAACCATATTTTAAAATAATACCCCAAAAAATTATTTCAATAGAAAGAGTTAAAAGTTAAGAAACAATAAAACACATAACTAAATATTAATCAAGTAAATTTCTTAGTTTTACATAATCAAAGGAGTATTGAATTACTTCCAAAATTTATTTATTAAAAATATTTGTACTTATATTAAGGGTTTTAGGCTCTGTATAGTTAGCATTAATTATTTTCAGCCGAAATGTAATCTATTCGATTAAACAGAAACATGACCTATTGATAAATGTTTTGTCTAACTATTTATTACTAATGTATTATTTTTTATATTAATAACATTAAATATTTTAAATTATTTATAAATAATTAAAAAATATAATTATAATAATACAAAAATATAAAAATAAATTTATTTAAAATTTTTAAAACAAAATATATACCCTCCTTCTATTCAAAAATTTTAAAACAAAATATATACCCGCCCTTATATGGTTATTGTTTAGTAACTTAGGCGTTAGTGTTATGCTTTTATGGATAGATAGTTATGGAATAATATCTAAAAGGTTGATTTGTTCAATAGGATTTATATAGTTCTACAACTACAGTACGTTAGTTTGGTTTTTGGTCAAAATAATTAATATTGTTAGGCATAAATATGAGATGACATGGCATCTAATCTTTTAATCTATTAAAAGTGAAGTACACTTATAAAATAGATAAATACTTTATGATGACTATTTTTAATTTCTTGTCACAAAAATAGTTTTAAATGAAAATGATCAAAATAAATTTTATTAAATTGTGTAAATATATATTATACCCTTTGAATTAACTATTTTAAACTTAGGATTTAAATATATGAGATGGATTTTGGAGGTGATGTTGGAAAAAAAAAATGATAAAATAAAAATTGTATTTGATCATTTTTTTAAGATTATTTTTACCAAAATTTAAAAGGCTATTTGATAAATTTAACTTATAAAATAATTCCTATTCTACCATAAATTATTACGTTTTCTGCCACTGAATTTATAACTAAATTTAAATCCATCATTAGTTGCCATTTGTTCATTTTGTCATTGTTTAATATATGCCTTATACGATGTTACATATAATTATGTTTCACACTTTGATAAATTATCTTATTAAACTCGACATCTTCTACAGAATATATATAAACATGTGTCATTTAGTTAAATTCCAATTAAACTTTATGCATGTCGTGATAGAGTAACATTCTCAAAACGCTATATTACTATGAAATAAGCATACTTTATTTAAGATGAGACATGTAGATAACTTGAGTGATAACATGCCCTAAAAATATTCTCTAAAGTTTTCTAAAATAACAGTGTTTTTGACAGTTCTTCATGTAATCTCGAACATCAGCAGTAGTGGTTGTTAAAAAATTCATCATCTTCATCATTGTGAGATTATATTAATCCAAAACGTAAAAACACATGTTTATGAACATGTCAAATCTTTATTAGTTCCGTAGACTTCATGTTTTCTGTGTTTAATATATATTTTGGAAGATACAGCGTAAGTTAGTGTGTAATTAATTTATTTAGTGATTACACCTTTCTTAACCACGGTTAAAAACATGAAGTTCTTAGAAATTTTAAGCATGTTAACTGGTTGGGGATATAATATTTGTAATAGATTGCCAAAATATATTATTTAGTCAACCATAATTTTGGATGTTACTCAGTCTTCTTTAGTTCCACAAAATATTCCTAAAAGCTATGAACCTACCTTAACAAACCAAATTACCATGTTTAAATTAATTAAATCTAGAATATTAATTATAACTAAACGAGTATTTTGGCCTTTCTACGAACTATAAACGTGTATACAAGAACCATATTTAAATATAAAATAAACCTTTTTTTTAAAAGGGCTTTTAATATATATTTTTTATTTTTATAGATTAAAATGGTTCTTTGACATTAATTTATATGACTACCATATAACATAAAATGTTTCAACCAGTAAATTTAAATTAATATATCTGTTAAAACACATTTAAAAACAATTATTCTCGGTTAACTAATAGAAAATGAAAAATATTTGGATTCCTTTTCTTTCTGTGCATATCTTTTTCAAATATATAAGATTTAGTTGTTATACAAAAAGAATATTGGGAATATAACTACTAAATATATGAAACCAATATATAAAGAACATTTATATAAATAGTAAGTATAATAAAGCTATTTTTGGTCGACTAATATATAAAAATCATTTATTTATATATAAGTTTTACATATCCCCCCCTCCCAAGTCCCCCCCTCTAACTATCAATCTAATGTGGGCTTATTCTAATATTCACTATTATTGCATAATTTTATGTTTGATTTTTTTTATCCATTTGTGTTTATTTTTGTGAATATTGAATATTTTTTAAGTTAAATTTGATTTTAATGTAGTATTTATTTAGTTAATTAAGTTTAAGGTTTATTTAGGGTGTAGACGACTTACTTGGAAGTCGTCTAACGAATAATATTTACGGGGTGGAAGACTTCCAGGAAGTTTTCTCGTACTTTTTACCTCAGATACTTCGAGGAAGTCGTCTAATGAATAATACTTACGGGGTAGAAGACTTCCAGGATGTCTTCTCGTGGTTTTTACCTTAGACGACTTCCCGTCCATGCCAGACCGAACCTTTCATTTTACTATTTTACATTAAACTTAACTTGATAATTTACTGGAGATATAAATACTACTAGGTGGTTACCCCGGTTTCGTGGGAATGCATATTTTTCCAAATTTAAATGTTATTATTAAAACCTAAAAAAATATTTTTTATTATGTATTTTTATAAAATTAAATACAATATATTTATCAATTTTAAAATATCCTTGTACTTATAAAATATAAAATATGACTAATTAGTCTAATTTAGATACTTTATTTTATTTTCAAATGAAACCTATTCTAAAGTTAGCTAATGTAATTTTTAATCCAGCTTGATTAAGTTTATGTGTGATATAATAATAAAACTTTTTTTTGATATGTTTATTTTTCTAACTTTAAGAAGAAATGCATTTTAGTTTGCAATAAAACATAAGAAAAGCAGCTACATTTTAATTATGTTTCATTTTAAATTTTTTTTCTTTTATTATTTATTTATTTTGTTCACACAAATATAACACTCAGATGTAAAATGATTTGTTATTAAACAACTATTATATATGTTCAAAAAAAAATATTCCAGTCATTATGTATACATAAATATACATATATACAAACATCTCAATGATTCTCACAAGAAAATTACAGTAATTTTTTGTATAGTATATAAATACATAATTGATATAGAGAAATCGATGAAACATATATTATTTCCATAACGTTTTCTGTTTGGTTTCATAAATATTTATTTTAATATTGTTTGGTTGTTTGGAAACTGATGTTAATTGTTTCTATAGTTATTATTTTTAAATATGACTAAATATGAAAAAATAAAATTATAATTAAAAACATTAACCAATCAAATTATAGCATTTTTTAAGACTTCATGTATGAGTGACATGTAAGTAAAAATTACTTAAATTACACCTCTTTTAGATTTTAGTATATAGTCAAATTTTCTACTTCATATATGAGTGAAATATAAGCAAAAAATCCCTTAAATGAATTCTCCTTTAATATATAGTTGGATGTGAGATTCAATAATTTTATTACATAAAATAATGTGTTTCTTTTTTTTTAATAAAATTTGTTAGATCAGCAACTATCACACATTACAAAGGTTTATTACACCATAATAATACATATAATTATTTTGTAAATAATTTCTTTTACATTATAAATTCCATCAACTCATAAATTTTAAAACTTATCATTTTTATCTTCCTTACTCAATTTTATTCATGTTATAATAATATGTGAAACACATGTATTTCATCAAACAAATAAAAAAGTTAAGTAAGTAAAATAAAAAGAACCAAAATACAAAAAACAAGTTTTATTCTCCCACTCGTGTTTTTATTTATGTCTCTTTTTATACTAACAAATAAGTATGCCAATTTATTATAATCAAAGCTATATAAAATATATGAAAGCTTTGATAATATTTAATATAGCTTTGATTATAATAAATTGGCATACTCCTTTGACGAGCACCATAGAAGCTCATGCTGAAACCTAGATTTCCTTGTCTCTGGAAACCATTCCCATCGATGTAGTTCACATCCTCTTCTTCAATCTCACCTTCTCCAGACTCTATCGCTTCTACCTTTGCAAAAGTAACCTGTTTCTAAGAAATTTCTGAATGATATCCAGATTTGCTTTTACCTCTTCTGTCTGCTCTTTGCTTACTGCTGAAACTGATTGCTTTCTCTCAAAATCTGTATTCTTAGTACTGGTGCTAGATACTAGATTCTCAATCAATCTTGTAGCTTCTTCAGGGCTCTTGGTGCTGAAATTTCCTTCACTAGCTGTGTCCAAAGCCATCTGATGCTGCAATTCAATACCTCTGAAGAAAGTTCTAAGAAGCTACACTTTGTTGAATCCATGATGTGGAACAGTCTCTCAGGTATGACTTGAATCTTATCCATGAGTTTCTGAAATACTCTGAAGGTTCTTGTGAAAAAGTAGCAATTTTGCTCCTCAGATCTTCTGCTCTCGCGTCATCAAAGAAGTTATGCAAGAAAGCGTTCTTAATGTCAGTCCAGGATGTGAGAGATCATGGTGGTAGCTGCTTAAGCCAATATGAAGCTTCTCCAGAAGTGAGTACTTGAAGAGGCTTGCAGAAAGATAGTCCTCAAGGACTCCATTGGCTTTAATAGCAGTCACTAGATCCTCAAATCGCTCTAGATGATCCATAGGGTATTTGTGTCGCAACCCATGGTAAGGTGTCTGCACTACAAGTCCGAAGTAAGCGGGTTTGATCTCCAAAATCGTTTCTCTGAAAAGCTGGAGGACAAATGGCGTATCTGTTGGTGTAGAACTGGCTTGGACGGTTGTAGTCAGCCAGCGTTCTCTGAGCAGCTTGGGCGTTAGCTTCAGGTTGAGCTATTTCAGCGTCTACTTCTGCTTCTGTATCAGGGATTATAGTCCCCTTGATCGTCTATCCTTTGACCTTCTGCATTACGAAGATGACCGTTGAGGTCATGCAAGTCTCCATTCTCATTCTGAACCACAATTATAGGCCGCAACCATCTGAATCGTCTGCTGTCGTCGATCGATGCGGATGAGGTACTGTCGATCGATGCTATAGAATCAATATCGGTCGATGGTCGAGTTCTGATATCGGTTGATGGTTGAGTTCTGATGTCGGTCGATGTTATCCATAAAGAGGTATCGGTCGATGCTGAAAGTATTCCATCGATCGATGCTTGTCGTCTTTCTTTTCGGATCGTGCGTTCAAGTTGTTGTGGGTCAGAGAACAATAAGTCTTGTCCTTTGTTGCTCCTGATACTCTTTTGCATGCACCTGAAAAAACAAAAAAATTCAGTAACTTTGAAAATAAACAAACCTAGACTAAATCTTATAAAATAATCTAATGGCGATCAATGTTCCCCAGAAACGGCGTTAAATTTGACGTGGGTGTGTTTTTATGTTCTAATAGGGTATAAATATCATAAACAAACAATTGTCAAATTAACTCTTAATCCTAACACACAAAATAATACTCCTGTCAAGAAAGATCAGGTGTAGTACTTAGGATCGAATCCACAGAGAACAATGACACACAATAGATTTTTTATTTTTAAGACTACGCTAGGTAACTATTATATTGGTAGCAATAATCAAGTCAAGGAAATATTCATTATTAGAAGGTATAGATGCAATATGGAAATATGCTAATAATGCAAATATGGAAATATGCTAATAAATTGACTAGATGCAAATGTAAACATGCTAGATCTTGGGTTTTCGGCAAGTGGATTATAGTAGATAGAAGTTAAAGGTATTTTAATCATGGAACTCAAAATCTAATGTAAAAGACACCAGCTCTCGCATGCGCGTCTAATCTATTGACTAAGTCCAAGGTCTCAGCTCTCGCTTGCTGACACGGAATGACCATCGATCGATGGCAATGATTCTGCGTCGATCGATGGTTTCTTGAGTCAAGCCTTACGACCTAGTTCGATAAGTTCACTAGATTAGCTAAATCAACTCTCGTTTGTTTCTAGGCAACCTAGCTCAACATAATAAATTCCGGTAGTAGACCATGCTCTCGCTTGCGCCTAACTATCCTATTATCAGGGTTCTAGTTAGCTACTCTAGAACACAAGCAAACATAATTCTATTAATAGATCTAAAATGACTTTAACAATTCTATTGTTTGACTAATCCATCAGTACCATTAATAACCCTAAATCTAGTTGGTAACTACTCAGACATAATTAAGAATAATAATCTGAATAAAATGCATAGATAAAATATTCGGGTTTAATACAAATCTCCCTAAGGAGTTATGAATCTTGTCCCTAAATACATCCTAGAACTATGGTGAGGTGGTGCACACTTAGCCCTCTCACTCACACACTTTTGGCACTTTGCACCAAACACTCACCAATACCAAGCACACTTTTTCTGGTGCAATGCATAAAGTATAAATATAAAACCCTAAACTCTAGGTCAAAACTCGTCCAAGGGTAATCTTGTAATCTGACTTGTGTCTTGTCTTTAATTTGGGCTTGGAAGTCAGTTGTCTGCGAATTGGACATCGATCGATGGCAGATGTGCAACATCGATCGATCTTGGTCATTTAACATCGGTCGACGACAAAGTTATGTCGTCGATCGTGGTAATCTTGTACTTCGACTCTCCCAATGATCAGCTACTGATTATTCTCCTCTAAATGCTCCAAAAGCTCCAAGTATCTCCTAAACGTCGTACATGGACCTGTAAAGATCTCAAAAGCATAGCCTAGACACACATGACATACCCTAAATAGAGCCCATAATTGGTAACAAATAGGCTATACAATAAGGCAAATGGAAATTTTGAAAAAATCATAGGTTAGTTTTGTATTTGACTTTAAGTTTTCGAGTCATTTTTGCAAAAAACCCTATTAAAAATTATTCATTATTTATATAGTTCCAAAATATAAGAAAGAATTAATCAAACATTATTTATCTTTCTATAATTTTGACAATCAGTTAGCATTAAATATTTTAATAATACCATTTAAAATATTAGGCAAATGATATAAATTGGTTATAAGCTTAGGCTTTATTTTAAATCGAATTAAAATAATTAAATATTTCAAATCATCGACCATTCAAATTATAACAATTTTTTTCAAGACTTCATCAGTGATTGATACCTAAGAAAAATTCACTAAAGTGACTTCTCAATTAATGTATATGAGGATTTTTTTTATTTTATGTGTTCTTATAAACAATTTTAAAATTATGATAAAATTATTTGGAAATATAATAAATATTTTTTATTATCTTAAAAGTTTTTTAGAAATGATTTATAAATCACATATGGAAATTATAAGACATTAAAAATATTATTATAATATTATATATATGAATGTATTCTCTATATAAGAATATGATTTTTTTTGAACATAGTATTGAATTATTTATATTATTTTTGAACCATAAATCATTGTTTTAATATCATTTAACTATTGAACCATATAATCAATCTTATTTAATATATAATATATTATTTTTGAACCGTAAACTATTGTTTTAATATCATTTAGAGTATTTGCAAGTGATATTAATTGGTTATAAACTTATATTTTATTTAAATCTAATTAAAATGATTAAAAATTAAAAATCCTCAACAATCAAATTATAAAAAAATTCTCAAGACTTCACAAGTGATTGACACATAAGTAAAAGTCACTAAAGTGATTTCACAATTAATATATATGATAATTTCAATTTCTTCTTTTATGTGTTGTTATAAATAATTTTAAAATTTTGATATAATTATTTTGGAAGCTATAATAAATAATTTTTGAAGATTTTTTAAAAACTGTTATAATGTTTTAGAAATCATATATGGACATTATAAGATATTAAAATTATTAGAATATTTTATATATGAATATAATTCACTATATAAGAATATGAACTTGTTTGAACATAGTATGAAATTATTTATATTGATATCTGCTAGAAGTTATTCATTATTTATATATTTTAAAATATAAGAAAGAATTAATCAAACATTAATTACTCAATCAATAATTTTTACAATTAGTTACTCATTATTTTATGTGTTTCTTATAAAAAATTTAAAATTCTGATAATAATTTCAAATTTTTTTTATAAATGGCGTATAAATCATATATGGATATTGTAAGATACTAAAATTATTATAATATGTTTATATATGAATATAATTCTCTATATAAGAATATGAAGATAATTTTAAACATAGTATGAAATTATTTATTTTGATATCTATTAAAAATTATTCATTATTTATATAGTTTAAAATATAAGAAAGAATTAATCAAACATTATTACTCTTTCTATAATTTTAACAATTAGTTACATAAACTATTATTTGTAATATCATTTAAAATATTTGACAAGTGATATTAATTGGTTATAAACTTAGGTCTTATTTTAGATATAATTAAAATAATAAAAATTAAAAATCATCGGACCAATCAAATTATAACAATTTTTCCAGTACCTTCACCAGTGATTAACACGTAAGAAAAATTCACTAATGTTACTTCTCAATTAATATATTAGGAGGATTTCGATTTTTTTTTTTTTTCTTTATAAACAATTATAAAATTCTGATAAAATGATTTGAAAGCTATAATAAATAATTTTTTATTAATGTTTTTTATAAATGATTTATTAATCATATTGGACATTATTAAGACATTTAAAAATTATTCTAATATTTGTAGATAAAAATAATTCTATATATAAAGATATTTAAAATATTGAACATAGTATGAATTTATTTATATTGATATCTATTAAAAATGTTATTCATTTTTTGTATACCTTAAAAAATATAAGAAAGAATAATCAAACATTATTACTCATTCTATTAATTTTGAAAATTAGTTACCATAAACTATATTTGTTAATATCATTTAAATACTTGGCAAGTGATTAACAATTTTAAAATTATCTTTATTTCATATTTAATTAAAATATTAATTAAAAATTATCAACCCATCAAATTATATATAATTTGTCTCATGAACTCACTAGTGATTGACACCTAAGCAAAATCACTATATGACTTCTCAATGAATATACAAGAGGATTTCAATTTTTTTTACTCTTATAAACAATTTAAAATTATGATAAAATGATTTTGGAAGCCATAACAAACAACGTTTTTAATTTTTTTAAAATACTATATACATGATTTATAAATCATATATAGACATTATAAGACATTAAAAATTAGTATAATATTTTTTAATATGAATATAATTATATATATAAGAATATGGTATTGTTTCAACATAGTATGAAATTATTTATATTGATATCTATTAAAATTTATTCATTATTTTATGGTTTAAAAATATAAGAACGAATTAATCAAAAATTACTAACTCATTCTATAATTTTGAACAATTAGTTACCATAAACTATTGTTTGTAATATCAATTTAAAATATTTGGCAGAGTGATATTAAATGTTTATAACTTACCTTTATTTTATAATCTAATTAAAATAGTTAAAATCATCAACCAATCAAATTATAAACAATTTCTCAAGACTTTTTTCAGTGATTGACGAAGTAAGTAAAATCATTAAAGTGACTTCTCAATTAATATACATGGAAGATATAAGGAATATGATTTTGTTTTGAACATAGTATGAAATTATTTATATTGATATCTATTGAAAAGTATTCATTGTTATATATAGTTAAAATAATATAAGAAATAATTAATCAAACATTATTACTCATTCTATAATTTTGACAATTAGTTACCATAATCAATTGTTTTATAATATCACTGTAAAATATTTGGCAAGTGATATTATTGGTTATAAACTTATCTTTATTTTATACCTAATTAAAATAATTAAAAAATAGTTTACCAATCAAATTATAACAATTTTTCTCAAGACTTCACGGTTAGATGATGACACCTAAACAAAAGTCACTAGATTGACTTATCAATTAATATACATGAGGATGAGGATTTCAATTTTTCTTTATATTCTCTTATAATTTTTTTAAATTATGATAAAATAATTTTGGAAGCCATAACAAACAAATTTTTTTATTGAAATTCGAAAAAATATTTAGGTAATTATTTGATAATTTTCAGTTTGAGTAGGAAGTTTATATAAGTTACCAAATCGTATTCAACAGAAATGAGTATTAGAAAATATTAAATTTGGTTGAGTAGGCAATTCAAAGCCTGCACAGGAATTTTTACTTTAGACTAAGAGAATTTTAAACCTTGCGTATAAGATTGTTACCTTAAATGTGTTGTCAATGTTTTATTATTATCATATTCTGCATTAATATTTGAAAGTATATTAATGCAATATTTCAAATAGTTATCACAGGGAACTATCAATACTAGAAAGATTAGTATTAAAAGTCTTGTCTATGATCAGTAGAGAACACATATCCAAAAATAACTTCAAAATTCCTCTCTCTCTTTGTGTTGAATGGCGTTGTCATTAACACAGTTTCTGAGTCAAACCTTTCAAATTGATGTGAAATTAGGATAAAGGCAATCCGACTTTGGAAGCAGTACCCACCCGCCAGTGGTCTCACTATTGAAATGGTGTTCATTCAAATACTAATGGGAATAACCTTATTAGTGACCTACATCACTAATAAGCATATAAACAAATAAATACATAATACAAAACATGGTCTAACATGAATATTTTCTAACTTAGTTCTATATGCTCACAAGATCTATCATTAATTTGTTGACATATTCTTACATAGGGTGACAAGATTCACACCAGGTTGGAAAAATATTTAGTGAACCAGTTTAGTCCTTTCATAGCTGGAGGCAGATAAAAAAATGTCACAAACTTCTCTTAGAGTTGGGCCGAAACACCTTTACAAAATAAGCTTTATTTCAACAACCAATGTGATAAACTGTGAAGATTTACCAAGAGCAGTAAATGGTTTCAACCAGTAAATTACAAAATCATTCTAGATAGAACTATCAATTCCGATTACTTGATTTGTAAGTAACTAAATCTAAAATAATTATTAAAGTTTTATGTTACTACCATGGTTTTAAAGTTTTTTTAATTTTAATCTTGCAGATGTGATTGGACATATAGTGGAAGTGACACATCTTGAAGTTGTGTAGTCAATGGGGAAGAAATAAACAAAATCTGGAGCTCACTTGCACAACACTGAGTACAATTACTTTACTCATACGACTTAGTT
The DNA here is from genome assembly GCA_905132765.1 of Moricandia arvensis. Classification (NCBI taxonomy): domain Eukaryota; kingdom Viridiplantae; phylum Streptophyta; class Magnoliopsida; order Brassicales; family Brassicaceae; genus Moricandia; species Moricandia arvensis. The sequence continues at coordinate 12,761 of CAJHQP010003200.1, read as the reverse complement.
ATCTTATTAAATTTTTATACACTTAGAAAGAAGCTATGAATGGACTCACTCCCATTAGTGTTGTGGGGAAAGTTTGCTTTAGATGTTAATGAAGCTATCTAGCTTCATGGTGAACATTCAGTGTTATGTTTTCGTGAGGTTTGAAATATTAAAATTTGGAAAGGTAATATTTTTATTTATGTACATCATATATATATATAATACTGAATGCTATATATATATATATATAATATATATACTGAATGCTGATTTCCATTGTGAAAAGGGTAATTATATTTTTAAAAAATACTTTTATGTACATTAATGAATCATATTTTGTATAAAAAGGTGATTATTGTTTTGATAAATTTAAAAAGAATATATATATATTTACATCGTATTATAATAAAGTATAAGAAATTGTACATATATATGTAAAGCGTTTTAGCTTAGTAGTAATAATTATACATAAAATAACAGATAGGCTTCATATACATACTATATATACAAAAACATCTCACACTACTATAATTATATATTAAAAAACTACATGTAAAACGATCATGAAATTTATAATTTATGTTTATAATCTAAATTTTAAAGTGTAGTTAGATATATATGATACAGAATCAATTTTTTTTAACAAACATAGGCATAGATAAAAATGTTAAACTCAAAATGAATATAATCGTCCTAAATTTTGTTATATCCCATAAATTTAAACTACATATCTTTTAACAAAAAGATTATAACTTCATACATTTTAAAACCTATGTTTATTAAATATTTCATGCCGAAGGCGTGGTTTATTACCTAGTATATAGTAAAAAACAATGTGCTTAAAGGAAATATGGAAATCTTTTCACTAAAATGAAAAAGGTGTGCGACAATTTTTAGTAAAAGCCTGAACTAAGGCATAAAAGATATAGCATACCTCGCTTAACGTAGCCCTTCCAACAATGAACAATACTTCATCTGTAATTTTTGATGATTATAGGCTTGAGATCATTTGTTTTTGGTAGACACGGAGTCCAAAATCAGATATGTTCATCTTCCAAAGATTTTAAAGAGCTGAAAATAAGACTATTGATGGAAAGACTCATCACTAATCCTAAACAGAACCATGTAGTTTCAAGCATTAAGTTTACTTGTTCTAACTCCCGTCTAACAACTTTGGAAATTTTCAACAATTCCCATCTCTGAAAACATATTAAACACAACCTGATAAAACAAACCATGAATTTTAAAGGGTGTAGAGCCAAGAAAATACATCAGACGAACTAACACATGAAGACATGCAAAATAAGTACAGCATCTGGATAATGAGTTTGCGGGTTATCAGGTAATTAATCGAAAGTTTTTTGTAACTTAAGGGTTGATTTTTTTTTTTGAATTAACCACAATGTCCGACTACCGAAGTCAACCGACTAATATGTGGTTCTTAGCAATGTCGACATTTGTAAATCCCTTGGTAGCCAACGGGAATCGAATTGCGGGTTAAGTTTTCCAGTTATATGTATGTATCATTTTTGTGTTGTTTACAGAATCAGGTCAACCTTTATCAAAATTGTGAATCCTCATCCAATAACTAAGGAAAAACACAACGCTAACACAGTTTCAGAAAATGTACGCTAGGTGCTAAAATTATACTGCCAAGAGCCCAAAACATGGCTTCTAGCAAAACGAATGATAAAGAAACATTACTTGCTTGTTTCATTGGTTCCAAGGGTAGTACTCTTGGTCGATGAGGATTGGATGGCTAATGTTCTTCTTCTGTTCTTGACAATGATATTCCCTAATGATAGATGAGATGACATTTAATGATATAATTTCATAGAATAAGGCTGACAATGGACTGAGGATCAAGCCCTACTCTTTTGTACTTCTGCTGGCTATCGCACGCATTAGAATCAAAGATCATTTTCACACCTTGGTATACAAAGGCTTGTATCACTTCTGATATTTTGCTTCTAAAGCCGCCCTCTCCTCGAAAAACTCTTCTTCCATTTCGTCTTGTTGGTTTTTGAAATGCAAAATAAAAAATGAATAAGATAATATGTACGTCCACCAACATACCACAAATTAAAGGCTGTCTACGATTCAGTTGGATCTCTCTAGAACCTCTCTGAGTGTCAACTCAATTCTCAAGGACATTTGAGTGTTTCAGCCAAATTCTGCAACTTGTTCTAAAAAAACCCAACACAACCAGTAAGCACAAAAAAAATAAAAATTGATATCAAGATGCAAAAATGAAAGTATGTTGTGCTATATCATTTTACCAAACCAAATTCTCAAAATCAGGAGAAGGACAAATTGCTACTAAGGGTTACATAACAAAAGGGAAAACAACATTGAACGTAGAGTACACCCTCAAATGAAAACTCCATTGCGTTGAATCATCAGTCAAATCAATATATGAAAAATACACAGACCCAAAAGGCAAAACAAATCCCTAAAGTAAACCCAACATCCCATCTGATCGACTGCCAGCACAACAAAGATAAAACACCAAAAATCAGATTCCATGCATTTAGTTTACAATATACACAGAGAGCAGACCATTAACCACATATTACCTTCCTTGCTCTTCTCTCCTTGATCTTCTTCCTCGTCAACAGCATTCAAACCATGACACATCATGCCGAGATGGATTTGTTCTTTTGTTGGTTGAACGATAGTATGGTGTTTTTGACATATTGTACATATGTTGTCGAAAGTGTTTGCAGGTTTTATCGAGTCTTTCTAGTCCATTTTGAGTTAATTCATGTCTGGAGTAGGCATGGAGGCCCTTGAAGAGATATATGAGGAAAGATAGTCAAAATTGGGTGTTTCCCATGCAAAAAATGAATGAAGCAACGTGAGGGTGCTCCCGAGCAGAGCAGAGCCGCTTGACTTCTGTCGCGATATTTAAGGAAACCAAGATACTATTTCGATTTGCCTAGTTTTCCCAATTTTTTTTATCCCCAGCCGCCTGTGGCCACCATATAATATATATATTCTTTTCTTTTTCTCTTTATTTTCTACGCTGTTTTCACAAAGAAACAAAACTATAGAGCTTTTGGATTGTTGCGATTTCTACTTTGTAAAGGGAGAAGGATCTCTCTCTGTGCCTTAGAAGAAGAATCTCTCTCTTGCGCTTTTGAGAAGAAGTTACAGTGAACGTCTGATGTTTTACGTGCTGTTTTTTATTATAATCAAGCAGTGCAGGCCCTAGAAGTGTGATCTATTTAGTGTTCAATCCATGGTTCGTCGTGTCCGGAGTGGAGTGATTAATAGCCGAGGCTTGTTAGGTTTATGATGTTAGGAAGATGCTACCTGGAGTCAATGAACTAACTAGACACACAATTGGATTGTATACGTACTTTGAAACTCCTACGCAATGATGGCTGATCTGGACTGCTGTCGTGTAAAATGACCATGTAGCATCTGGATATCGTGTGTAATCTAATCAGTCAAAAGTGTTTTAGGTGCGCTAGAAAAGCGATAGCGTAGAGGCGATTTACGCGTTAACCAGACAAAAGAAAGTGAGAGTGTTAAGGAAATCAGGTGGACGGCAGCCAATAGAAGTCCGAGCTTAATGGCTGTGTGTCATCATTCTGGGTAAGTCCAAAGCGACGAGTTTAGGCATGTTAGGATGGCGTTGCATAAATGGGTAGACACCATGAGAGACATGGACTGGTCAACGAGAGTAGTGTGCGCATGCGAGAGCTGGTGTCGTTGTACATTAGATGTAAATACGAGTTCCATGAGTTAAGAAATACTGTAACTTCGTAGTATCTACTAGAGTGATAGTCCATTTGCTCTGAAACTCTGAAGTCTAGCGATATTTACAGATATTTAGCATTATTGTAGGCATCATTTCCATAGTTTGCATATTAGGACATGAGTTTTCATGATCGGATAGTTGATAGTAGCATGATGTTCAAGTATTAAGCATCGTATACCTATCGTAGATAGAGGAAGGAGTTCAGAGTACTGCATAGGTAGGGGCCAAGCCAGTAGTCATGTGTGCCCGCTTGATCGATAGCTCCAAGGTAAAAGCCTGCAGGACTTGTAGTTTTATGCAAAGAATGAAATCCGAGTGAGACGGTGGACTAGTCAAAACTAAGTATGTTGCTGAGCGTTGTTGTAGAGATCGATGGTTGAAGTTCGGGTGATACTGAAGATGGGGTAATGGATAGAAGTTTCTCAGTGGGGAGTTGAGCTTGATGAACCCGATAGTGTAGTGCAATACGAGCACAGCGCTGACAGTGAGTATCTATTAGACAGATATGTGCCAGTCTCCGCTTTTGAGGATAACGAGTCTTGCGACATGCTTGATTGTGGCTTGGAGCACAAGCAAGAGAGGTTAAGGAGTGCTGGGGAGTTCATACTTATAGCCTATTTGATTAGCCAGTTTATAACCGATGTTATAGACTCTTCCTTTCGAGCGGGTCGTGGTATAGGTCCGTTTGGGTGCTGAGGCGTGATGTGTTTTGCGAGGGAAGTCTGTTACGAGGTCCAGGCTACATTGTTGGGAGATAGTATGCCAGAGTACTTGGAGGCGATCTGAGAGGCATTTTGAGAGGAATAAATCCGTAGGCTAGATCATTGAAGATACAGATGTAGACGCAGGTCATAGCGAGCTGAGGTAGGAACGGTCGAAGCGCGGCAAAGGAAGAGGTAAGTCGGGTCGGACCATTTACATTACCAAAGAGTCGATCGAGTGTGCGAGCGTTCTTGCCAGGGGGTCGATCGGATGGTCCGAGGTTCGCGAGGGACGAGGCCGGCCGACTATTCGAGAGCTCAAGTTAGAGAGCATAACAGCAAGAGGGATTACGAAAGGAAACTACCATTGACGAGTTTTGACCTAGAACTGTAGGGTTGGTATGGTATAGCTTTATGTATGGTGCGACCATGGCTAGAGGGTGGGTGTGTCTTGTTTGCTTTTAGTTGGAGTGCTATGCTAAGTTGGGGACTGAGCATCTGCTAGGTATAGCTAAGTTTCTTTGAAACTCCGGGAGATTGATTGTACTATGCATTTTGATTCGCAGATCGTGGGTGGCTTACATTAATTAATGTCTGAAGTAGATTGGTCAAACTAGGTGTTAATTTTATCGAATGGTAGTTGAAGTTGATGTAGCCAAACGGAGCAGGATTTCGAAGTCATTGATTAGAATTCTATACATAGAATTGGTGTTTATTGCGTTGTGTTGCCTAAGAGGTAGCGCGACGTAGAAACGCTGATAAGTAGGGATAGGTTAGGCGATCTAGCGAGGAGCGGGTGGGTCGTGGGGACTACCAAAGAATTGCTGATTTCTGCCTATGACCACGGCCATTGATAGAAAACAACGAGAGTTGATTATAGTCAATCCTAGTGAACTTATCAGACTCGAGGCCATGAACGCTTGATTCAAGAAAACCAGTCAGATCGACGCGAGGGATCAGTTTGACCAGTGGGTCGATCGAGACGGTCAGGTGATCCAGTGGTCGAAAAAAACAAAGCGTTGGAGTTGAGACATTGGGTACGGCAAGATGTAGCCGCGCAAGATGCGGAGAAGGAGAGGGCTGGGTGTCTTTTGAGCAGCCTTAGATTTCGAAGTTCCGATGATTAAAATACAACAGTTGTAACTGGTGGTCTATCTACTTATGAAGTGCCACTTGAAAGCCTGTAAAGCCCTGAAGTTCTACCCATGATTTTCAGTGATGTACATTATTAGCATGATTTGCGCTATTTTACAGGTGGAAAATGTACTAGTAGTATTGGTTTCGATATTTAAATTATTAGCAGTAATTGTCGTATTAGTTGTGCGGGATTATTAGCAATTTGGTCGCATATTTCATGATTGATTAGCGAAAGGTGGAGTTGTCCAGTAAAAGTTTGGCGATAGCGTATAAGTAACGTGTCTAGGAGTTAAGGGAGATATTGCTTGGACCTGGGATTACTTTGCTAACAATAATGATAAAGTTACCTTAGGCTTAGCGGCTTTAGAGAGATAAGCAAATCTATTTAGCGTATGGTAGGGTCTTTGGTTCTCTGTGGATGTCGATCCCGAGAAGGTACAATGATGCACTTGCGAATCTCTTCTGACAAGAGAGTATGTGATGGTTATTGGTATGTAGTAGATTGAAAGAGGTTATTTGAGCACCTGGTTTGTTGTAAGGATATTATGTACCCATTTGAGAACAGAGAAGAGCGACGACCCCACGTGGCAAGGCTTAGCAGACCGAGGAGGGCTGGCCCGGGCAAGTGAAGGTTAGTAAAAAAAGCGTAACCGAGAAAACAAAAAGAAAGGCCAAGACAACGACCAACATGGGAGGTGATCAAGGCCGAGGTTTGGATGAGGTGCGCGGCTGCGGGTACAACGCAAGCCCCAGCCACCTGCAAGCAGGAAAATAATTCAGCAGATGCAAAGCACCACATCGCAAAGCCGACGCAGGAGAGCTGCTCTACATCATGCGACGGGAGCAGCGAGACAAGCAACAGCAGGAGGACGAAGCTGCTTCCCGAATAGGGAAGAAGAAGTATCGTGCCACATGAACTTCGGCCTACTACGGCGCTCGTGCAACAGTTAGCTCGCCACCCTTGTTCACGGATGGATCTGTCGGGAGGATTAAGGCCTGTGAATGCGCGTCTGTGAGCTGCAAGAAAGATGGGTTCATGGCATCGTCCGCTGAAGAGGGTATCCAAGATGCGCCCAACAGTATTGAAAGCTTCGAAAGAAGCTGCGAGCCTTGTACTGCGGCAGGCAAATAGGCGTGAGCCACCGAGACTACAGTCAAGGAGTGAAGTGGGGCTTTCTGTGTGTTCTGGGCTCTTGGAGGAAAGGGTTTCCACGGTATGTGTGAAGGTCGCTTCGCCTAGCCGGATCGCTTACGTTACGATGGGGGAACAAATGTGGGAGGGCGGGGCCAGTACAGCGGGTTTCTAGAAGCACTAGCTACACGGAAGGAAGGACTGCTGCTTTGGAGGGAACGAAGATCTCCTCTTCCAGATAAGCTGCGACTGATCCCGAGCCTCTTCTGGCGAAGCAGTAAAGGAGCGTTGTCAATGACTAGTCACGGAAGAGAGATACCCTGCACCGATGGATTGATTATGATTACCCCTTTTGGCATTTTCGAATATGATGAAACTTTGATTGCGGGAATTCCGGGTGCTGCTTGAACTGCTGGATACACCACGGAGACTTCATCGCGAATACAGGACAACTAAAGACGGGAGCATTTGAAGCTAATTGGAAACATGGCAGGCTAGCTCAGTCCAATAAGAATTAGGGAAGGAGAACGACCGCTCCAAGAAGGTTGAAGCGAGTGTCGACACAGGTAGTGGGATGGAAGAAATGACTGAGCTGCCAAGGCGGGAATGCAGAAATGCTGAAAAATCAACCAGAGGACATATCGTAGTTGTTGATGAGAGAAGACGATGACCTGAGAAAGATCACGCAGACAACATCTAGAGAGGAGACGAAGAGGAGACAGTGGAAGATGGATCAGGGGCGACAGAGGTTAGCTATGTCGAGAAAACCGAAGGGTAGTGTAGCCAAACATGCCGGATAACCAATCAGAAACCGACGGCCGGAATCAGAGCACGACACCAGACACAAGGATCTGGATACCAGAGAACGGCTTTTGTAGGTAGAAAACCTTTGTGTGTCAATCAGCAGCGAAAACTGTGTCGGTGTGAAAAGGTCAGAATTCCAGGTATGCAGCAGAAGCCAGGCAGGACGGGGCGGTCTGCAAGATGAGCTGGGAAAAAATCGTGCAGACATCGATGGTGCAGTCAGCAGCTGCTCGCGAGAAGACCAGCAGGTTGCAGGTCAAAAAGAGCTAATCAGTGACGGCACGATGACGAGTGCAAACGATCAGAGTGGAAAACTAGCTGGTTCACCGCAGCCTGAATAACAAAAAATGATGAGGGTATTTTGAGACAGCTACATGCGTAGGGAAGAGATTGCAATGTTCAGGCTGCTCAAACAGGCATGAGCACTGTCAAAGAGTGGAGGCGAGCAAGGGACGGTCCGGTTGGAAAACTAAGATAAAATTAATTGGCGCTTATGTCTGAGCAGCTGAAAATGCATTATAGCAGCTGTTTAACGAGACTTCTTTTAAGCCCAGAAGAAAGAACCGAGCAGCACTTGCTACTCGTGAAGTATGGCTACCTAGTGAATCTTGCTGAAAAGACTTCCAGCACAGCTCAAGTGTATGTTCTAAGGGTCGCTATGATCATGCTCTTACCACGCTAGGTGCGATCGGATGAGTGAGGATGCCGCATCAGTGCGCGAGAAAGATGTCTGGATTAGGGAAAGGATCAAGGGTGGAGAGGATTATTGCCGTAAAAGATATCTCAGTGATGTGAGACATGCTTGGGAAATTCAGCCAATTGCATAGTTGCTTAACAAGAAATTGTGTAGTAGGTGTAGCTCAGAGGGAAGAATATAAGTGGGTACTTGGTAAAGTTGATGCCGGAGGGGATTGACACCATTACTCGAAAGTACCTTTCCGTGACGAAAGTTGTAGTGACTGCGTAGGAAAGTTTTTTTTCCCATGCGGTTGGTTCGCTCAAGAGTTGAATTCAAGGGAAGCTCTTTGTGGAGCTGCGGGTCGTAGTGTTGATCTCATTGTCTCAAAGCGAATAGTAGATGAGTGGGCGATAAATGTGGGATGGTTGGAGCCGTTCCTGGGCTAACCTAACTGGGCTATTGTGGAAACCTTCCGACAGGACAGTCCGCTTGATGGAACACAGTTCAAGACGAAGCCTCCGTTGTTCCAAAGGTTGGGGACTGTATGCATGCCCATAGGAGTGAATTGGTCAGGTTGGTTGGTGAGAGATGCAGAAGGGATGTATGTGATGAGTATGGACCGTGGATCCTTGAGGATGACCGATTCATGCGCAAAGTGTACAGTGGGGAACAATCATCATATGGCCTAATGAAGAGGAGTCTCTTCCGTCCAAGCGATCAACAAGAAGATTTTGCATGAGGATGTACTCAGCCGAATTTCCGGACACTAACAGCCTCCGGCGATCTCAGGTGGGTTTGTTTGTGTGGGGAGTAAGCTGAAGTTGGTGTTCTAAGAAGAGCTCCGGGTGATAAGTGTTGGAGATGCAAGTATGCCCTCGAGAGACAGAGATCCTCAGTGACTAGATACTAAAAACTTAGAGGAAAAGCAAAAAAATGAAAGATAAAGTCAGTCATAGAAAAGAATGTTAATGGGTGATTTCGTACAATGAGCTTAATGGAGACCACGCAGGAGGTGTCTCGAGATGAGAGGAATTCTCATTGAGGTATGAGTAAAGTGCGAGAGAGGTAGCGCTCTAAACCATTCTCTAAGGAGTGCAGAGCTGATTCTCACACAGTGAGCGTGAAAGATATATGGGGAAGTTCGCGTGCAAAAAGAGTTGCTTACTAGAGGTGGTGAAGCCGGGAACATCGTTGGTGATTGTGGAGCTTGCGGGTTTGGAGAGACAAGCACTGAATGCTCAAGCCTGGAAGCTGAGCCCGTGAGTCAGCAAAGTTCAAGAAGCTTCCGACCGTGCCGAACTGTAAAGCTAAAAGCGCTGTGGGTAGCGAAAGGAACAACCCACTGAGTAGAGAAAGGGTAAGATTATCATTTAAGTAGGGATTGTCCAGTGGTTTTAACAACAGTATGTGTTGGTCAAATGTTTTAGTTTTATGGAGGTGTCAGAAGTCAAAAGAGATCAAAGGAAAAAAACCCGAAAATACTTCAGAGAAAAAAAATATTCTAGTTTCAGGAAACAGAGCACCATTCCTCAAGCGAAAGGATGCGGTCTGGTCCAGGTGAGAATCTGAAGATGGAGAACCCGAAGATTTTTCAGAGCACCCAGGCTGCCACGCAGTGAGGACTTATCTTGGAAGGAGTGATTTATATTCGTTTTTGACAGCCTGGTCTCTCTGAGGTATTACTTTTGACACCGAGACTGTTGAGGAGTAGTCTGCGGAGAGCGTTGTTCGATCATTTACTAGACTCGTACTATTTATTTTGAGTTCACTTTTTGAGTCAGTCTTGGATCATTTTGAAAATAAGTTTTCCATGATAGGAGGTCGAGGTTTTAGGATATGAGTCAATTAGACCGCTGTGGGTGGAGATGTAGAGCGTGTGAAAATGTGTGTAATTACAATGATACTACCGTCTTGCTTATGTGTAGGTAACTTATTTAGTGCCCATGCGACCGGCTTGGGGTAGCGAGGTGATAGAAAGACAAACATGGATCTGAAAACACGAGTTCGCTGGACTGGATTTATAGACTGCATTGTGTGCTCTAAAAGATGTATCGGGGGAATTGAACTCAGTAGGTGTCCGTGGCTGCTGAATAGAAGGACTTAACTCCATAAGACCTTAGGATAGCCTAATCTGAGCCGTCGCAAAGATCGTGCGTGGTTGTCATGGCATTGAGATCAAGGAGAACGAGGATTACCAGCTCCGAGAAGGGAAATCCTTATTCACTTTCATTGTCCAGTGGATTTCTTGATGTGAGTCCTAGGTGAGCTAGGCTCAGTGTGTTTAGCTAGTACCCAGACCTTGAGAACGCCCGTAGAGGCCTGATAAATATTTGCCCTTCATTTGCAGTTTTTTATTCCGTATCTTGATGGGCAGATTAGGTGTGAAAAAGGCCGCGAGAGAGGGAATGATCGACGGCGAGCCGTCGTTAGCCCGAGTGATGACTGTTTGGCAGCAGGGAGGTTAAGAAGCATTGCAATGGGGAGCAGAAGTAGTACAAACAAAACATGCTGTGCCGGAAGTTACAAACATAAATGGAGACGGTAGGCACCAGATAAGGTGAAAAGTCAGAGACGAGTGCGCGAACCAAACCTATATAGTCGTGACCTCTTTTTTCCAAGCACTACGCTTCATTACTGTGATAATTTGCCTGTTGCTAAAAAGTAAGAAAAAGTGGTTGAGAAAGCGGCGGAAGAAGAAGATTCAGACGCACTCGAAAAGAGCTACCGCGCAAGAGGGGTGACTGTGTACTCTCAAATCAAAGATAAAGGTTCAAGAAGTAGGTACTTGAGAGTCGAATCCACGAAAAGAGCTAGGAACACCAATAGACTTCAGTGCTTATTATAGTTAAGCTACTAAATTTAGTGATTTTATAAGTACCAAGAAGAGAGAGAGTAACCAGCCGAAATTAATTGAATTGAGTTAGGGGTGTTGGATGTAGAGGAACAGGTTAAGAGGAAAGATCGTAGATGCTAAGTTTAAGGGTAAGTAGATGTAATAGAGGAAAAGGCTAAGGGATTTTTATCCTAGAACTCGATGCAAAAGCGAGTATCTATGGATAAGTCTTTGGTTGAGAGCAACTCTCGGTGAGGAAACTGCTGGAAGGTAGACCGGGGTCGGATCGGGATAGCGTGTGTGAGTCTAGCAGTCCATCGGATGACAAGTCACATAAATCAAGCATGCGAGGCATGAGTTATGATATGGTTCAGGTATTATAAATACCCAGACCAACTCCTCGGTGAAGAGGATCGAGCAGACCTAATGAGGGTAGTAAGCCAGGCGAGTTTATTCGAAGAGGAGGTGATGCGCTACTGGTCTCCCAGTTGTCAATTAGTCTGAAGATCATGGTGTTAAACATTAGTTAGAACGGGTACTCAAAAGACAAAGCGAATAAGCCGATGAGTAGGGGCCCCCTGATATTACCAACTATGGGTCTGAACCATCCGGCGGATGATCAGGCTCGTATTTAGTCTATATGATGTTTTGGTGGAAAGTTATGTTTAGGATATTTTCAGGGTTCATGTAGTGTCTGGGGGAGAACTAAGTTGCTGATCCTCTGGGAGCCGTTTTAGAAGCCTAAGTGGCGCAGATGCCATCGAAATGATGTATAGCTATGGTATGGGAGACCTTCCCAGCGTAGGGTTGATATGTGAAGCTATATTGAATGTGACATATAGATAGAGCTGTTGATTTATCTATCTTCGTACGGCCAGCAAATGGTTTTTGGGGTATGTCAATGCGATTGAGCCGTAAAACCAAGAGTGAACGGGAGCAGTATGCGCCGTGTTTCGCGTGGGAAGAATGGCTTCTCTCGCGAGTAGAGAGCATCGAGGAAGTAAGAATGGACTGCGGTGCGACTCGATCGCACATCCTTAAGTGGTTGACCGGCGAGGTGATCGCAAAGGACAGCGAGTGTGAGAGGCCGAAGCTTAGAGTTTGTATGGCCGAATGGTAAGCCCCAGAGATACAGCAAAGGTTAACGGAAGAGAGAGGCGGCCGAAGGCCGAATAGTCACAATGAGGCGAGCCTAAAACCCTAATATATGTGTTGCTAAAGCCGGATGGAATGTGGAACGGCAGGGACGGCTAAAAGTTTCTTGTGTATTCATATGTGGTCTGAGTGTAGAAGGGATAAAGAAACTCCAATTCAGAGTTCCTCCTCAGAACAACTCCTTTAGCTTTTCCAGATGGATAAACTCATTCCGTTAGTCATCTTATGATTTCATGTTGACGAAAATTCATAGTCTGAGTAGGATTCTCTTGATAGTGTTAGGGGGTGTGTAGTTAAAGATGGCATTGATGAGTCAACCAAACAATATCAGTTTGCTAGGTGATATTAGACTCATCGATAAGATAGAATAGTGTTACTTTATTGTGGTTCTAAGAGGGAGTAAACTAAGCTAGAACCCTAATCAGGTTGATAGGTTAACGCGAAGGCGAGGACCACTGTGTCTGAGGCGGATGTACCATAATATTTAATTCTGTTGAGCCTAGTTGCCTAAAAACCGCACAAGAGTCTCACTGCAGGAGTTGATGTAGTAATTTAGTGAACGTATCTCTCGGGTG